>JAUPMG010251724.1:0-21867 GCA_031762675.1 Pachysandra terminalis | reverse complement strand
TATTTGAAGAAACACGCAGTGATGCTGCCGAAAGTTTTAGAGAAATATTCCAATCATAAAATTAGGGAGTAAAATAGATGTTGCCCATGCTCAGAGGGATGAGGAGTGTGCTCGGCTACTTGCTGCCCAGGCTCAGAGGGATGAGGACTTTGCTCGACAATCTACTGCCCAGGCCGAGAGTGCTGATAAAATGGCTGCATTGGAGCGCATGATATTTGGTACGAGGGGTCAGGTAATTAAATCTATATCTTATATCTATAGTATTTACTTATATTTCATTTTTATTTTCTGTAAGCATGATAACTAAATTGGTTCATACAATCTGTATTGTAAGGTGGAGGAGATTAGCATCGAACCTGGGACGTTCATGATCGGCATTTTACGGACTTTTCTACATGTTGGGATGCTTTGATCCTATGTAGGCTTTTCTAATGTTCATTTATACTTTTTTCTTTTCCGTTTTGTGTTGTCGTTTCCCCTACGGGGGAAAACTTTGTATTTATATCTCTTCCCTTTTACATTTGTGTCTGTTGTTGTATATATTTTACAGGATTACTTTGTAAGTTTAATAAATAGACTTGAATTGTGTGTTTGTTCTTGTACAAGTTTAATTTCTTGTAGGTATCAATTGAATTGTGTACAGGGTATGGTTTAATTTGTTTGTAGGTTTTATAGACTTGAATGGTAGTGTTTGTTTTCCTATAGGTTTGTTTAACAGGTTCGTAATCTTGTGGAAATAAGGAGATTTAAAAAACAAAAATTGACTATTCTCGGCGATTTTACTAAACCGCCTTCCGTTGTGATGTATTGTCGGTGGTTACAATAAACCGCCGATGACTGTAATGATTATCGGCGGTTTACACCACCGTTTATAACGAGCATAACCGTCGTACTATAAGTATAGGCCGGCGGTTACATTGAAAACTGTCGTGGAATAGAAGACAATAGTCAGTGGTTGTTAACCGCCGCTTAATATAGTACAATGGTCGGCGTCTTTAAACCGCCATGGAATATGGAACAAAGGTCGGCGGTTGGATTATAACCGCCGCGAATACCTACCCCGACGAGGGATTTCTTGGGGGTTCTCGTATACTCCGAGAATAGTTTAAACGGCGGTTCCAAACCGCCGGGAAAACTCTGATATTTTGTAGTATGACATGTTAGGATTTGATTGAGTTTATGATGATATAAAATCATTATTTAATGCTTAGAAGTATAAAAATAAGTTCTTGAGAGTGTGGGCACGAAGCCCTAGGAGAAACAATGAAATTTGGGTTGAAATTGGCATTTGGTAGAAGCTTGGCATGTACCGAGTCTCTATATCTACCGAGACACGTACCGAGACCTTCGGTAGGAAGCTCGGCATGTACCGAGACATCCACTGAGAAAGCCTGAAACTTGCTGGACAATCCATCGAGCCTCGGCAGATGCCAAGACATCTACCGATAACTCTCAGTAGGTAGCTCGGCATGTATCGAGCATCTATCGAAGTCCAAATGGACCCAATTTTTATGGGAAGATCCCATATGATGTTTTGGACATGAATGTAAGGTTAGTTTGATTGCAAAATTGATGGTTATGGCCATATTATGTAAAGTACATAATAGGTTTGATTTTCAGTGTGATCTGGTAGTTCAAACCTAATATGAGGTGATTATGACTCTAAAGAGTTCAGGAATGAAAGATAGATGTTAAGATGAGATTATAAAGGTTAGTGATGATAGTGTGGAGAATTGTATTGTGTAAGTGATGCTAGATGCAACTACTGGCATGTATATGATGTCTAATCTATATGTGGTGAGTGAGTGGTGTGGGGAGTATCCACTAGAGGTCAATGGAATTGACTGAATTGTGTGTGATGTATGAGTGGTGTTGGGAGTATCCACTTGTTGTGTGTGATTGATTGTGGTATCTGATATGTATGTGACAAGTGGTGCTGGGAGTATCCACTGGAAGTCAATATATGAGCTCACCATAGATAAGTGTACTGGTGTATTCTTCCGTGTGGTGAAAGTCCCTTAAAGAATAAGTGTACTGGTGTATTCTTCCGTGTGATGAAAGTCCCTTAAGGAATAAGTCTT
Source organism: Pachysandra terminalis (assembly GCA_031762675.1). Classification (NCBI taxonomy): domain Eukaryota; kingdom Viridiplantae; phylum Streptophyta; class Magnoliopsida; order Buxales; family Buxaceae; genus Pachysandra; species Pachysandra terminalis. Next base: position 19,786 of record JAUPMG010251724.1, on the reverse strand, counting down.
ATTGGTGTATTCTTCCGTGTGGTGAAAGTCTCTTAAAGAATAAGTATTACTGGTGTATTCAAGTTCCTTAAAGAATGGAATGGTGGCATTCTACTGTGAATGCAAGTCCCTTAAAGAATTGATTAATTGTTGAATGGGCATGTGGTTAGGCTAAGCCTAATTACTCTTGCCATCATCATCTGCATTCATTGTGCATACTTGCATCATATCATACTTCATTAATCATTGCATATGTTTGACTTGAAGTGAATGTTTGTGTGTACTTTCATTGAGGATGTTTTGTGATGTGAACTGTGTTTGAGACATGTTGGGACCATGTGGATTGTATGTTGTGGCATGGTGGGACTATGTGGATCAATTGTCAAGGCATGATGGGATCATGTAGACTATATGTTGAGACATGGTGGGACCATGTGGTGTAATCGTTATGCATAGTGGGACTATGTAGTTTATTTGTTGTGCATGATGGGATCGTGTAGATTATATTTTAATGCATAGTGAGACTATGTGGATTATTTGTTTGTACATGATGGGATCATGGGGACATTATGATTTACCATGGTGGGACCATGTGAATAAGTTATTATTATGTGATAATGCTTGATGGGATTATGTGAACCTATGATTTATCATGGTGGGACCATGTGGATGATTATCATGGTGTGATATGATTATGTGTGTGAATATCAATGTAATGGGATTATGTGATTGATAAACATTGATGTTATGTAATGGGATTACATTGTGTTATGTGATATACTTATTGTATAGTATGTTAATGTAATATTGAGCATGGTAATACACTGTGAGTGTGGTATTACTTGTGGGTGAACTTGTGTGAAATAAATCTGTATTGTTGTAAATCTATGAAAATGATTGATGTGATTTCTTTGGATTGTTCTACTGGCTTGTGGCTCACCCTTATGCTGAAACAAGTGAACAGTTCGAGTAGAATGCGGGTCAGGAGAGGAATCGTTCCTTAGAGATGTTTTTATTTTCTTTGAATTCATATACTTGAGATAATGCACTTGATGTTATTTAGTTTTATTTATTCTTGATTATGTGGGATTAAACTTAACTAGTATTAGTTGAGTTCAAAGGTTTTAATTTGTTCAGACTTCTGCTGATTTATGTTGTTACTCTGATTAACCATGTGATGGTTGTATTATGGTGAATGGCTATCTGCATCCATGAGATGGATCTGAAGGTTATTCCTAGAAAATCCTCGAGATTCTATATCTCAGATTTGGGACGTGACAATAAGTAGAAGATAATTCATTAATTCTAATAAATATTTAAATAAAATTACAATATGTTTCATTAACCAACTGAAATAAAACTACATCTAATACATATTTCCTTATCATCTAACTTCTATTTTTTATTCCCCTTATTCCCATAGCTCCCTCTTTAATAGAAATCATTTCTTTACCTGAAAATATATTAACAAAATAAACATAAGCTGAAATCTCGAATGAGTAGACCTTCAAAACAAGGTATTTACTCATATCCCAATACTATGAGAAAATATGTAATAATGATATAATGTGAAAAATGGTGAATATTAGTGTATATGAACAAAAATCAATCAAGACTCATTCTCCAATTCTTACCTTGGTTTGTATCATAATTTGACAATTTACAATGCCTAACTCTATATGCTAATCATGAAATCAAGTGCATTATACACAAGATAACCACAATAATATTCACAAGAACATGAAGTGCAATGCATGTTGTTTGGCATTCGAATAGTATATGTCTCACACTAGATCTAATCCAAATACCCAAGATGTCCCACTAATGTGAATTCATCCCCCGAATACACGGCCATGATAATGGATTATTCTATGTGCACATCGTAGTTTCTAGGGGCTTCAACCTAGTAGGCATAATCCCCACACTTATTTTTGATCATGTGAACATATTTAATGCATCACTAATGTGAAATCTCCTCAGTGAACCATGCATTATCTGATTTACTAACAGAAGTTGAATCTTATGATTAAGATATTGGGAAGTGCACTCCCTCACCTATCATCTTACAACAAGTCTCTTGGGATACCTCTCTCACTGTCACATCCCAAACTTAAGGAATTCATTTTGAACCTCTCATGTTTGAAACTTGACTCTCACCCCAATCGAGATCGAGAGTGGTAACCAATATAAGAGCCAAACCATATAATTAAGTAAAACTTAAAGGAAATTATCTTTACTGAAATAATCAAAATATAACTAAGTTATTACATCCAAAATATCTAAGGAATCACAGCGGAAAAGCAAATAAAAATACTATCTATTCTCATGCTTAAATCAGATCCTATCCCTATACATAATATCTAACTAAAAAGTAAAATAAAATTGAAGTAAAACTCATTCTACATTTGCATCAAATCCAGCCATTTCATTATACATTTGTTCATCATCTTGTTATCCATTATTCCCTGAAATTGTTGTCATAAGACGTCAGCTACACTTGTCCCAGTAAGTAAAACAATTAAACAATATTTTAGATTGGAATATGGTCAAAGCCACTCTCCAATGATCATGTCATAGACTAAACAACAATAATGTGATAAATATTCAATATATATGTGAAGTAAATGCAATGTAATGCAAATCAGATGTAATGTATGCAATGCATGCAACAGTAAATATGATTACCACATGTAATCCATGTATATAAAGATGATATGCAGTTAATGCTTGCTGTTTGGCATTCGATTAGTGTATGTTAACACCAGATCTAAGTCCAATACCCAAGAATGTCCCACTTAGTGGGAATTCATTCCCCAATATATGACAATGTGATAATTGGACTATTCTATGTGCGCATCATAGTTTCTAGGAGTTTCGACCTAGAGGCCACAAGCGCCTCAGTTATTTGCGATCATACGGACAAGTCCCAAGGTGCCATGATGTGAACTCCTTTGTGATTCATATATTGACCGACCTACTAACAGAATTCACTCATATGATTCAGATATTGGGCATCACACGAAATTTCCCTCACCTGTCATCTTTCCACAAGTCTCTTAAGATAATTCCCTCACCTTGGGAGTAAACAAAATTGGTATATTGGGAGAGTGACTCTCTCAACACATATAATAATATAAAATGGTCCATCCAGGACTTCCTCACCAATATCATATCATGATAACACTCATTATGTCTATAATATCCAATACATGGATTTATGGGGTATAGTCAAAGCATTAGACCCGTACGAGGTCAATAATGCAAGAATGGGTTTATGCTGTGCAAGTATAGTGTAAGTGCTCGCTAACTAAACATACAATTAGTGTACAGTTGTGATATAAACCTAACTAATGAATACGAGGGTGTATGACATGGTACATATCATCATGGCATTAAATCAAATTAGGTCATGTGTAATTTTGATAAAATATGTATAATTATCAAATCATTAATTTAATCAGTCAATCATGTCTTAAAATCATCATACATAACATAAAATTAATTAGAAACAATCAGGCATTCAAGGCATGGCACAAAATTCGACAAATCAATAAACATGGGCTGGCGGGCAGGCTAACCAGCATACTGGTTGGCCGCCGGCAGTCTAGGCAGGGGCAGAAAATCTTAAAACATTGACATTGATCCTACCGGCAGGCTAACCGGCACACCCGTAATCTGCCGGCTCTCCCAGAAACCAGCAAACGACAGAATGTTATGTTTTTAAATTATAATTAGCCAAAACATCCTTCTAACATACATATTAAAATCCAAATCCGAACCAAACCCAATAAAAATATCAACCAAATAATTAACTTACCTTCACAAGGATGATCATGCATTATTAATTTCAAGTCTTAATGAAAACCACTTGTTCTTGAGTTTGAATTCAATGTGCTATGTCATATTCAATGAATATGGCATCTCACCTAAATCCAAATCTAAAATAAAGAATAATTGAATTACTTACCTTGGTTGTTCTTCGTTGGATCTTCTTCATCTTCTTTTTAGTTCAAATCTGAACTGTTCTTCCTCAGCTTCTAGGTCCAGCTACCTTCCACATTCTCTTTCTCTCTCTCTCTCTTAGAATAATGATCACACTTTCCTTGGTGTTCTTATATAGATTTTAGTGAGCGTCTTGGTTAGTCCAGGAGTTGTTCTTAGTTTAGGATTTTGTTTTAATTTGTAGCCTTTAGATTAGTTAAATTATAGCCTTTAGATTAAAGTGCCCTAGTTCTAATGTGAGTTAATCATTAGTGTTATCTAATCTTATCCTAATCAGATTTAATATCTTTTACTTTTAATCCTAACCTTTAGATTAGTCTAATTGTTCCTACGAAATCTTAACCATTGATTTTTAAGTGTTCTAATCATATTAGGAATACTAATGGGTGTTTAGATATTAGTCTAGAGTCCTAGTTCCATTATAACTTAACCTTTAATTTTTCTGATTTAATTATCATAAAAATTATTTATTAATTGTCCTAATTGGGCTTTAGTTTAGTTGGGCCTTAGTCTTATTGGGTTTTACTTAAGTCCATCTAATTAATTATTAGAGTTAAGTCATGTTTGGTTAATTATAGTTTAATCTATTAACCCAATTTCCTATTTAAGCTGCAATTTTTTATTAATGACTTATAATCCTTATTTATACATTATCTTATTAATCAACTTAGGTTAGTTGAATGTTTAGCATTTAGATCTAAGATTAAAAGTTTCTACAAGATCTTAGCTACACATTATAACTTAAAGCATTATGATTGTGTATGAAGCACTTTAGTTTCCTATAATGCAGCCCACCAATCACAAGCAGTCAAAGTCAATATGTAACTAACTTACTAAAATATTAAATTGACCCTTATATTTAATTACATCATAACTCTAATATTTTTATTAATTATAAATTAATCCCTATAAAAGTTTAGGTTATTACATGACCTCCTTATAATTGGCCACACAAGAGAACTAGCCGTTTGGGCATTAAATGGACTAAACGGCCGTCTTAAAAGGTTATAGCCGTTTTGACCTTCAAAGCCCCCCACAATAAAGACAAAAATCTGTAACTACCCCTAATTAAATTAAACTATCAAAACTCCCCAAAACAGTTTTTTTTCATTAAATAAACAGACGTTTTGAAATCATTGAAAACAGTTTGACCATTAAACATGAATTTGAATTTTTAAATCAAATTCCAACACCTTATGGTGGGACTCGGGATCCCGCATAAATCTCACGGCAAAATGCCTTTAATTAAATATTTTTTCTTGCCCCATTTTAATAATCAAATGATCCTATTATATATATATATATATATATAATTTTTAGTTAAAAAAAAAAACGTTTTTTTTTTGGCAAGAACCACCAACAATAAAGTTGAATTATTTTTTTGTAAATTTTGAGTACGTCACAACAACTCGTAAAAGGTACACTAAGATGAATCGATTATTATATCGCACGCCTTCAGCCGACCTGAAGTCACGTTACTACAGACTTTATGGGAGAGCCGGGGTCTTATGTGACCCCGGAGTCCCACATAAGATTCATATGGCCGGACAAGCAAAGGTCCATACGAGTCTATAACCTTTTGCGATCATCAGTGCAAGAGAACGGTGAAGAATCTTTTAAAGTAGGGCTGATATGGCACATCAAAGACACAATAACCAAGAGCCTGAATCCGTTGCTCAAATCCACTGGATTTTTAATGTTTTCGAATTAGCTAGGGTTTTAATATCCCATGTCATTGCCAAACCAAATCCAGTTAAAGTTGGAAGGGATGCCCAAACGGTAATAATTATGGGTAAACTGCCTATAACCCCTAATTTAGAAAATAAACTAATCAAAACATCCTATCTAGTTTTAAAATAACCAAATCATCTTGTATAAATATAACAGATGTTAAAATGATCAAAATATCTTTACTAATCGAGTACAACCATACAAGTCTCTATGGTTAGATACAAGTCATCAAGTCATTTATGATAAGGTACAAGTCCATATGATGAGGTACAAGTTCGCTCAATGTGTATACTTGAATTTGTCACATGTACCTCTATGATGAGGTATAAGTCCCTCCATTATAAGAAAAAAAAAAAGGACTAAGAATGGTTTCGATATTAAAGAAAAAAAAGGACACGACTATATCATAAATATTAATATAGATGTGCATTTGAAACGTTATTTCAAAGTTCGCCAGAGGCTATAGTAGATTTAAAAGATTCTTTTTTAAAGTACGAAAGATGGCTTGAATAGGATTGTCAATGAGCCGAGCTTGAGCCCAAAAAAGGCTCATTATTTTAATAAGCTTGAGCCGAGCTCGGGTAAGCTCGGCTCAATTTGTATATGTGATTATACGTTTATATTCTTATATCTTCTATTATTTTTTAATATTAAAAAACATGTTAACATATTATAATACATATAATAACAATTATCAACTATAATATTAATACATTTGTATTAATCTAAGCATTTTTACAACATCGATTTTTTATAAGCCGAGCTTTTACGAGCCTTAGCCGAGCTAGGCAAAGCTCGGCTTGGAACCTAAAATTTTTTACCGAGCCTGAGCTTTGCTAGAGATTTATGAGCCTGAGTTGAGCTGGGCAATGCTCGGCTTGTTTACAGCCCTAGGCTTGAAGATAAATGGGTGGCCTTTTATGATTGCTAAACAGGGTTTCTATTCTCAAGATCGTGGATTGGACCAGTCCAGGCCAATCCAGATATGGATCAGCAATCCGGGTCCGATCCAAAAGTTGGATCTTCCTTTAAAAGGAAATTGGATCTTAACTGGCCGTAGCGGTTAGTAGCGGTTAGTATCGGCGGCCGATACCTGTTGGATTGCTACTTCTATAAATTAAAATTTTTTTTGGATCCATCCGATCCAGTCACTGGACTGGTCCAGATCGGCCGGTCCAGATCAGTATCGATTGGACCAGTCCGATCCAAAGCCACTTGATACGATAGCTGTATCGTGACTTAGGATCGGACCGGTCCTGGCCAATCCCGATACGGACCGGCAGATCCAGATTGGTCCGATCCTTAAAACCCTGGTGCTAAAAAGTGGGAGGTTTCTAGTCAATGTTGCATTGAGCTTAAAGATGTTCATCATGTCATTTCCTCTTTTTCTTCTTGGAATAGTTATCGCTTTCTTGCAATCTTTAATACATTCAATGCATTCTGTAAGGCCAATATGTATAGCCACATGAGCAGTGGAGAAGCAAACAGAAGTAGATTCTGAAGTTGCAAATTCCTTTCCTCTATATTCATCCCTATCCCCCCAAAAAAGAAAAAAAAATACCCTACTACTATCCTCTTTTCTTTTTACCATATTCTTATACGAAAACATTGCAAGGCATAAAAGAATAATAGAGGGGAGGGAGAGAGTCACATGTATCTAACCTCGCCATGGAGCTCCTTGTGTGTTTGTCCTTGCCTGAGCGTCAGCTAGCGAGATTGCCATGGCCAGTATCATCTGCTCCTCGTAACTCCCAGGAAGTTCCTGCATGTTCAGTTGAAAACGGTCATCAATACCATCTGGGAGGGGAACTGTAGTTAACCCTGACTCTCCTGTGGCACCAGAGCTTGTATAACTAGTCCCTGCCTCAGCCACCACTGTTCCTGGATCTGTACCCCATTCTCTCTCCACATTTCGTACTGCTCTTCTGTTGTTAGGTGAGACCTCTGTCCAGTTCTCTGGAGGATAATCCTCTGCCACTCGTTCCTCCCCGTTGGACAAACTGGTAGATTCTGGAGGCAAGTTGAATGTTGACATACTTCCATTATTATTAGTGGATGAGTGCCCATTTACTTGCTGCCGCTCAGCAAGGGCAGCAATTGCACAAGCAAGACCCCCTGAAGGGGATGATGCTTCAGCAGAAGGAACCATGACTGCAGAAACATGTTGTGCTTCTGTGATGAATGATTCTGATGTAAAATCACCATGAGCTGGAGTTCTCCGACTGCTACAATCCTGTCATATTTTTTTCTAAGATTTCTTTTTTTTTTTTTTCATCTATGGGAATTAATGAGCAAAACAAGGCCATTACTTCTATTTCGTTCGGCAAGCTTAGAAAGAAAACAGAATTATTTTGCAGCGGTAGTATAACAACAATAATGTCATTTCTAAGCAGCAAATAAGTAACAGACTATTAGGACTAAGCCTATGTGTGCTGTGTGTGCTATCTTATCAGTACAAATGGTTCACAAAATAATAATAGTATCGTTCAAGAGATAGGAGCTGAATCTCTACACACTTATCTATCATTTGGTTACGAATGCTTCCGAACTATTACCCTTGTTATTAAAGGCCTCCTACTAGTCAATCAAGTGATATCAGTGAAATGATCATCCACGGGGATTCCCAACTTCCTGTGTTAACAATTTGATAACTAGGTTGAAGATGATTCAATTATTAAATATTTGGGAGGTAATGAAACTGTTCCTACTGGAGGTCTACCAGTTCCATGAGTAGGCCCATAGAGGTAAGGATTAATGGCAGTCTTTGATTGTCCAATTTTGAAACTACCTTTTATCGCTTAATTTCCCTAGCTGCCTCAATTTACTGAAGATGCAATAGGTTGTCATATGCCAATACTTCTATGTGCAAATCATTTCATGGTTAACATCAGATAAAGGCAGATTAGACTCCACCTTACTGATAAAAGAATAGATAAATGAATTGAATTCTACCATCTTAGATTAGGGGCAGGAACATAGTGCAAGTATCGGTTCAAGACCTCAAAGCTGCATTTAGAAGTTCTACACAAAGTGGGTGTACAGAATGCCTACATCCATATGACCTTAAAGTTAATTATACGCTGAGAAAAATGGGTTTGGCATAAGGTAGAGATCTTGGGTTGCAACCTAAATATCTGCTGCTTCATTCAAGGTGTTGGCTGATAGTGCTTCCTCGGTTTTGTATAATATTTTGCTTTTTTAATTTATCCATAACGTCATTATTGTGGTGAAAGCTTTTAGCTTAACGATAAGGAGAGTGGTAGAGTGGTCTCACTGAATACTTACATGCGGGAGATAATGCCCCTTTTAATTTCTTAATTTCCCATTCTTAGTTTGAATATGATACTCAACTGTTTTGAAATGCTAATCATACTTTGTTGCGGGCTTATAGGTGTGTGCTTTGATCCTTTGAGGCAATTTCGGGATGAAAACAAACCTCCTGTAGAATTTTTTATTTTATTTTTATTCTTTATTCCCCCATCAATTTTGTGGCGGATGGGAGGTGGAGGTTATAAATTTTATACGGTTGAAGATTAATTTGAATTTTATGAGTGGGTCTCTCTGTATGTTGTATATGGGACATCTCTGGGTGAAAATTTTAAATCAACATCTTTTTCATATCCTATTGTATGACAGAGCTAAAAGGGGGAACTAGCTTTTTAGAGGAGGGGCTATTTACTTAAACGAGGTAAGCTTACTTTGTTATGAAGCATGTTGGCAAACCTACAGTGTCTCTCTTTTACATTATTTTCTGATGGCAAAAAGGATGGAAATACTTTAAAGAGACTTTCTTGGACTAGGGCAGGAGGAGAATTTAAGTATCATCTTCTATGATAATATTCGTTTAAGAGAATTGACTATCTTCAATAAGGCACTTTTTGGAAACTGGCTATGGATGTTTAGAGACCTTATCTGCCATTTCTTCCAAATAGGGAATTTGATTCCAAGCTTCTATCTTTCAGCTCATTAAGTCTATAGCCAATCTATGAAAAATTCAGTAAAGAGGTTGTGTTCAAAGTCGATTTTGAAGAAGAGAGTTGCTTTCTTGTAGGGTGTGTGGTGTGGTGCAGCGCTGCTTTTGCTTCCTTTTTCTAGACCTCTTTTCAGTAGCCTCTGAGTGGGTTGAGGAGGTTTGGTACTGTATAACAAGAGAGGGTGTGCTGGTAGATTGGATGCCCACCTGCAGAATCTATTTGATCAGGAGGTAGATCACTTGATGACCATAGTAGTAGTAGTTCTTCGATCCAACTCACGAAAATCTGGTGCAGATAAGAGAAGGTAGGTCTGGAATAACAGGGTTCTTTTTTTCCCCCTTTTCCAGTCAAGTCTTCTTTTGGAGCCGTCATCAAGGTGGGCTTGAAGTTATACCCTTCCAACCTATTCCGACGCCCTCCATGGGGGCTTTCTTCTCGTAGATGGCATCACTAGATAAACTCTTATAATAGACCAACTTATCTCAAAGGAAGTGGATCATTTCTAAGGCAAGACACTAGTTTAAAATCATGCTCAGGTGTGCATTTGGTTGCAAAAGTGAGTACCTACTTTGGGCTTGCCAATGCGACCAATGTAACTGGTTCCACTATCACCACTTTAGAGGGGTCTGCTTTAGTCTCTAACAGTGGGAGCCGTGGCTCTGGATCTCGTGATAGTGCTCGTGGTGGTGGTGGAGGCCGTAGTTTTGTGGTAGTTCCCGTGGTGGTGATCGTACAGGTGGACATGGTGACAGGAAGTGCGATTACTGTGGTGGTACTAATCATATTGAACCTTACTGTTGGGTGAAGTATGGTAAGCCAGATTATGTGCACCAGGTTACTGTTGGGGGAGGGTTTTGAGTATTATGGAGGTGGAGGCGAGAAAGGCTCTAAAGATCGAGTTAGAAGCGGTTTTGAAATTTGAGGAGATCAGTTGAAGACAAAAATCTTGGGTGCCTTGGTTGAAGGAGGGGATGGGAATACTAGCGGGGGGAGAGGGTTTTGAGTATTATGATATTATGGAGGTGAAGGAAAGAAAGGCCCTAAAGATTGAGTTAGAAGCGGTTTTGAAATTGGAGGAGATCAGTTGAAGACAAAAATCTTGGGTGCCTTGGTTGAAGGAGGGGGATGGGAATACTAGCTTCTTTCACAAGTAGGTGAATGGCAGGGAGGGAGGGTAGAAATGATTTGGTGAGGCTAAAAGTTGTAGCTGAGTGGATTGAGTCTTTTGAGGGTATCATGGGTGCTTTGTCTGACTTTTATTCTAGGCTGTACAGATCTGAACAAATGTTCAGATTTAAGCTCAAAAGCAGATCTGATGGGTGTTTGGGAGTTGGAAAAAGGGAGTAACTAGAGAGAGAATTGAGGAGGAAATTAAAACTGTTGTGTGGGAGTTGGCTGGGGATAAGGCCTTGAGTCCTGATGGGTTCACTATTAGTTTCTACTAGAGAAATTGGGAGACTTTAAAGAATGATGTCTTGAAAGTGTTTCGTGAATTTTTCAGTAGTGGGATTGTCCATAAGGCTACTAATGCTAATTTTCTGGTGTTGATTGCTAAGAAACCCGGGGCGGTGGAGGTCAAGAACTTCAGACCCATTAGTCTGACCTCCAGCTTTCTAAGATTATTCCAAAAATGGTCTCTATTAGATTGAGGGATGTGATGTCAGAATTGGTGTCTAAACAGCAGAGTGCTTTTGTGCAGGGAAGGCAGATTTCTGATAGCATCTTAGTGGCTGCGGAGTGTGTGGAGAGATTTCGATACGGGAGCCTGGGTCTAGTTTTGAAATTGATATGGAGAAAGCCTATGATCGAGTTGAGTGGGATTTTTTAGATCAAATTTTAGAGTGGAAAGGCTTTGGGGTGAGATGGCGTAGTTGGATGGTGGGTTGTCTTAGGAATGTGACATTTTCCTTTTCGTTAATGGTTCAGTTCATGGTTATATTTCTTCTTCTAGGGGTCTTGGTAGGGGGATCCTTTATCCCCCTTCTTATTTACCTTAGTGGGGGACATTTTGAGTTTGTTTTTAAGGGTGGTGGAACAGAGGGTATGTTTATACGTTTAGGGGTTTTCAGGTGGGTGAGCATGAGGTGGGGATCTCTCATCTCCAGTTTGCGGATGACAAGATTATGTTCGTTGAGGCTGATGTCGCGCAAGTTAGGGGGTTAAAAGAGATTGTTGCGTTGTTTTGAGATGGTCTCGGGGATGAAGGTAAATTTGGATAAGACTACGATCTAAGGGATTCATCTCAGAGATGAGTTGTTGGAGGAGTGTGTTGAGGCTTTTGAGTGTGGTTTGGGTGGTGGCCCTTGTCCTATTTGGGGATACCCATAGGAGGTAATCCCAAGTTGTTGGTTTTTGAGGACCAGGTGATTGAAAGGATTGAGTATCATTTGACTATTTGGAAAAGAAATTATCTATCTTTTGGTGGTAGGATCATCCTTATCCAAGCTTCTTTGGCCAATTTTCCAGTATACTTTATGTCGATTTTCAGGATGCCTAAGGGGGTGAGCCTCTCACATTGAGAAGCTTCAAAGGAATTTCTTATGGGAAGGAAACGGTAGCAAAAAATACCACCTGGTCAAGTGGGAGTTGGTATGCAAGGAAAGGGAGAGTGGGGGTTTGAACCTGGGTAACACCGTGGCAAGAAATTCTTCTTTACTGGTCAAGTGGCTGTGGCGATTCAACAATGAGAGAGAGCATCTGTGGTACAAGGTTATCGCTAGCAAGTATGGAATTCAAGCAAATGGTAGGGATATGAGTCTGAACGCGAGGATTTTTGCGGCTAGCCCATGGAGATATGTCGTTGCTTTAGCTCCTCTTCTTGTCTGGGGTTAGGTGGTTTATAGGGGATGGGTCCTCTGTGGTTTTTTGGCGAGATTTGTGGGTGGGGGATGTTCCTCTTTGTATTTATTTTCCTAGAATTTTCAGAATTGTTCTCTCCCAGTCTTCTTTAATTAGTGATGTTCTGTCTTGGTATGATTCGAGTCTTGTGTGGAACCTCCCTCATCGTAGGAATGTTAGGGAGGCGGAGTGTGTTGAGTTGGGTACTTTGTTTTCGTCCTTTGGGGAGGTCTTTGTTAGTCATGAGTGGCCGGATCGGAGGGTTTGGACCCCAGATCCTAGGGGTGTTTTTTCTTGTCATTCCTTTTTCAGCTTTTGAGATTTGATAGGTCTGGGCCTATTGCTTCCTTCTCGGTCCGGCCTTATGGTCCCCTCCAAATCCTCTGAGAATCAGAGCTTTCACGTGGATTGTATCAGATATGCTCCAAAGAAGGAGAAGGTCTATGGCTCTCTCACCACATATATGCTTCCTATGTAAAGTGCAGGAGGAGTCTATTGATCACCTGTTCATTCATTTTTCTTTTGTCACGGAGGTGTGGAGCTTTTTTCTACAGCATATTAGGAGTGCTTGGGTGATGCTGGTGGGTATTTGCCAGTTGTTAGATAAGTGGAGTTTCCCCGGTTTGGCTGTTAGAGGGAGGATTTTATATCGTCTTGTGTTCCAGGCTTCCCTGTGACATATATGGTTGGAGCGGAATCAACGAATTTTCCAGAACTCATCTTCTTCGGTTGTGAGTGTCTTTAAGGGGATTATGGCTTCTGTGGCTTCTATTAGGGGGCAATTTGTTGAATTGTCTACGTCTGATATAATGAGAAAGTGACAAACGATTTTTGTTGATGCGGTGCGTGTTTTGCCCTTTTAGCCGGTTCAAGATTCCATTCGTGAGGGTTGGGTGAAGCTCTCAGTGGTGGGTTTCTCCTTGGATACTCCTAGAACTTTGAGGGTTGGTGGAGTTTTTAGGGTTCTTGGCGATGGTCATACTTTTGCTTTTTCCAGTGCAATCAACGATGGTGACAAGGTGAGATCAAAGTTGTTGGCATTGATTGCAGGTTTGAGATATGGGAGGGCTTAGGGGCATCAGCATTTGATGGTTGAGGTTGTTTCGGCTCAGATTTTTGCTTGGGTGGAGAGGTTGGCTTTGTGTAGTTGGAGGGTTACGCACTTGGTTCAGCTGACTAGGTCGTTGCTTATGGGCTGGAACATCTCGTATCAAAGTTTCTCCTAGGGGGCAAAATAGGTGGCCGAGGTTTTGGCTCAGCATGGTGCGAGTAGAGATGTGGTGTTTGCCAGGATGCCGACTCAGGAGATGCTTCAGGGTAGTTCATTGCTCATGCTTTGGTTGTTGACGGTTACTGTGTGGTTTGATGTTCTGGGATGGGGATGTGTTTTTCATGTTGCATATTTTGTCATTCCCTTTGTGTTTTCTATCTATGTTTTGTTGTCGCTCTGTTGGTTTTAGGTTTTCTAAAATCACAGTAGTTGTACTTCTCTATTTTCCTTCCATCTTTATATAATATTCACGACTTATCCAAAAAAAAAAAATAGTCTTCAGTCTAAGTCCTTTGCTATTGTCCATATCGACATATGGGGGCCATCCCGCACTCCTACTTTGAATGGATTTCTTTATTTTGTTATATTTGTTGATGATTATTCTCGAATGACATAGTTATTTTTTATGAAAGATAGATCTGAGCATTCCTATTATTGCTTCAAAATTTTATAATGAAATCTTTGTTCAGTTTGGTGAACGCATTAAAATTTTGCAATCTGACAATGCATTAGAATATACACAGTCTATCATGAGTTCCTTTTGTGCTGATCGTGGTATTATTCATCAGACCAGTTGTGCTTACACTTCTCAACAAAATGGTGTTGCTGAATGGAAGTCGGAAGCATTGCCATTTGTTGGACGTTGCTCGCACCTTGTTATTCAATATGCACGAACCCAAACATTTTTTGGGTGATACCATTCTCACTGCTTGCCATCTCATCAATCGTATGCCCTCATCTGTTTTACATCATCAATCTTCGTTTTCTCTTTTATATCATGGTTTTTCACCTTTTTTGCTCACCCTTCATGTGGTTGTACTGCCTTCGTTCATGCACTTGATTCTGGCCGAGATAAATTCTCCTCGAGCTCGTAAGTTTGTTTTTCTTCGATACTCCCGTACTCGGAAGGGCGATCATTGTTATAGTCCTGAGTCTTGGCGATACTTTGTAAGTGATGATGTTACTTTTTTTGAATCCATTGCTTTCTTTTCTTCACAGGGTCGGCTTTTGTCAGTAGATCATATCTATTCGTGAGACAGAGCTCTTCTTCCCTTCTCCAACTCTTCCACTGCCATTGGTTAATCCACCAAATCCTCCCTTACAGGTGTATCGGTGATCCAAAGATAGGAGTCGTGTGTCTTATGGTCCGGATGCTACATCTTCCTCATCAGAGGTTCCTGCTCCTTCCTCATCTTCTACAACTACTGATGGTGTACCTATTGCTTTACGTCGAGGTAAACGTATTTGTACTCATCATCCTATTGCTAATTTTGTTTCATATGATCATACTTCCTCTTGTTTGTGGTCCTTTGGTTGTACCTTGTCCTCTATTTCTATTCCCACATCTTATGAGCAGGCCTTATCTTCGTCTGGATGGAAACATGCTATGGATAAGGAAATGAGTGCTCTTCACAAGAATCAGCCTGGGAGCTTACTGGCCTTCTTCCTGGGAAACATATAGTAGGTTGTCCTTGGGTTTACACTGTTAAGTATCTTCCGGATGCTTCTGTTAAGCGTCTTAAGGCACAGTTGGTTGCCAAGGATTACACACAAACCTATGGCGTAGACTATTTAGAGACCTTCTCTTCTGTGGCTCGTCTTAACTCTGTCCGGAGCTAGCTTTCTGTCGTTGTTAGTCGTTCTTGGCCTTTATTTCAGCTTAATATCAAGAATGCTTTTCTTCATGGCGATCTTCAGGAGGACGTGTACATGGAGCAGCCACCAAGATATGTGGTTGCTGGTAGTGAGCACCTTGTGTGTCGACTACGAAAGGCCTTGTATGGTCTAAAACAGTCTCCTCGTGCTTGGTTTAATAGATTTAGTGTTGTTGTGCTAATGGTTTCAAGGATCGGCCGATACCGGTCCGTACCGGCCGGTCCGGTGACCGGTTCCGCCAGTCCGTGATCGGTTCCGGCACTCCGACGACCGGTTCCGGTCTTTAAAACCTTGGTTGTGCTTGGTTATGGTTTCAAGCGTTCTATCTTTGACCATTCTATCTTTGTTCGTCACTCTTCTGTTGGCACTATTGTCTTGATAATGTATGTGGGTGACATTATTATCTGTGAGAGTGTCTTCACAAGCATTGCTGATTTGAAAAGACATTTGGGTAAGCAATTCCATACTAATGACTTGGGTGTTGTTTGGTATTTCCTTGGGATTGAGGTTGCTCGTTCTCATCAGGGCCTTTCTCTATCTCAAAGGAAGTACATGCTTGATCTTCTATCTGAGAATGGGTTATTAGGTGCTCGGTCTGTTGATACTCCCATGGACTTCACTGTTAAACTTGACAGTGAGCAAGGGGAATTGTTTGCTGATGTAGCTCGATATAGACGCCTAGTTGGGAGATTAATTTATCTTAGTGTTACTCGTCCTGACATTACTTATGCCGTTGGTGTGGCAAGTCAGTATATGCATGCTCCTCATCAACCTCATTCTAATGTTGTTTGTCGTATCTTGCGCTATCTTAAGGGTGCTCCTGGGCGAGGATTGCTATACCAACCTTCTGTTTCCTTGACTGTAACAGGTTTTAGTGATACTGACTAGGTCAGTAGTCGTTTTGATAGGCGGTCTACCTCTGGTTATTGTACCTTTGTTGGGGGTAATCTTGTTACCTTGAGCAGTAAAAAACAGAATGTCGTTGCCCGCTCTAGTGTTGAAGCGGAGTATAGAGCTATGGATCATACTGCTTCAGAGATGTTGTGGGTTCGTTCTTTCCTTTAGGATCTTGGTGTTGATGTTCCTACTCCTATGCAAATACATTGTCACAATCAAGCCGCTATTTCTATTGCTAACAATCTTGTGTTCCATGAACGCACAAAACATATAGAGGTTGATTGTCACTTTATTTGTGATTTACTTATAAGGAAACAAATTGTAATTCCTTATATTCGCTCGGATGATCATCTAGGTGATTCTTACCAAGCCGTTAGCTCGTGCTTCTTTTCAGTGGTTATGTTTCAAGCTGGGAATGCTTAATTTGTATGCTCCAGCTTTAGGGGGCATGTTAGAGTTGTATTATTATTTGGGTTATTTTTTGTTTTGGTCTAAGGGTATTTTTGTACTTTCTCATCTTTAGTATAAAATATGAGTTAAGGTGAAGGGGTGATTAAGTTGCCCAAACCTATTCTTTAATCTTTCTCTCTTTCTCTTCTCCTTCCTTTCTTCTTGTTCTCCTTCTCTAACCCTAACTCTTCAATATTTTCACTTTAACTATGATTAATGTTACTTTATTTTAGTGTAATAAGTACTAACACATACAAAACAATTCACAGGCGATTTGTGAACGATGTATGGCGTTGATGCACCTACACTCTGGATGCTAGCTGCCCGAATCGTTGCGCAGATAACATCATTTTCGGCTTGTGACAGGAATTGGAGCACCTTCGCCCTCATCTACACTAAGCAGAGGAACTGTTTGACTTGTAAGAAATTGTTGAAGATTGTATTCTGTCATTATAATATGAGGTTGAGGATGAGGCAGCTTGAGATTGAGACAGAGAATATCATGCCGAAGGATCCACTATTTGCCATGTTCAGTGTTGAGGTAGATGATCAGGACCCCTTCACAGAGGGTCAAGTTCCTTGAGCTTAATGAGCCCAACGGTCGGCCCAATCCTGAGATTGCCAAAGCTGCCACGGAGGCTGGGATCGATGTCGACGCTGTAATGGATGAGGTGGGGGCAGCAAGCGGAGACTCATTCGATGGAGTGATGAGTTGTCCCTCCATCACGAAGGGCAAGGCAGACGTAGACTCCGACAGTTGATTTGGAGGCCGAGCGATCGAGATCGAGTAGATCTACGAGTGGTGAGACAGCCTCAGGATGTGATGGTGATGGTGATGATGGCAATGATGGTGATGATGATGATGAGCAAGGAGGTGGGTAGTGGTACTAGACCTACTGATTCTGGTACTGGCCCTACTGGAGGTAGGGGTACTGCTACAGGGCCTCAGAATCAGAGTCAGAAGCCGACTCACGTTAATAGGGAGCGTGGTCATGGTTCCCCCTTTACAGAGCAAGAGCCCATTAAGACTGTGCTGTATCAATTCTAGTGTAAGCGAAAGGGGAAGAAGTAGATGGGTGCACGGGATGAGGCATCCTTATTTCACAGCTTCGGGTCAACAGATGTTGGATGTGAGCAACAGTCGTCATTTACTACATCTTACAGAGGACCTAGACATGGAGGATGTCATCACGGAATTGGAGGCCATTATCCATACATGCCTTCGCAATCAGGCTATAAAAGCTATGGTTCGTAGGGACAGGAATTGGGATCATATGGGTATGCGTAGTATGGCTATGAGATTGTGCCCCAGGGATATGGATAAGTCCAGGAGTACCCACATGTTGGAGAGGAGTATGGATATGGTTAGGGATTCTTTCTAGTGAACTTACCATACCCATCAAGACATGATCCTAATGTATATCCCTATGGCCCCTATCCATCACCATCTATGCTCGTGCAGGCTGTCACCGTATCCGTCACCTACTATCCTCAGTATCCACCCATGGGGATGCTAGTGAATATCAATCAGTCCAGAGCAGTATGAGAGAGATGCCAGGGAGTATACAAACTGGTATCATCATACCATGAGTTGGAAGCAATATTGCTATTATGTTGAGTCGATGTATGGTCAGAGGCCTAGGGGTGGGGACGACGGGAGAGATGACTTCGAGCCAGCTAGTTACTCTTTATGGTTGTGATGGCTTGTATTTGGAGGCTTGGACCAGATGTTGGGTTGTACTTGTGATTGTGATATCATTTACGAAGTTATTTGACATTTTTGAGCTTTTTATTTTCATTTCCATTATATATGTATGGTTGGCACTTTGTTCTATGTTGATCACTTGAACTTGATTAAATAGGGCCATATATATGCAATTTACTTTCATTTTGTCATATTTTTGACTTCTTTTTTATGTCTATAATTGAATCATTTAGATGCAAGCTTTATTTTTCCCTTCCAGGGTGCGCAACTATGTGCATCCATACATGCCTAACTATGTGTTAATGAATGTGTATGAATGACTTATTTCATATTTTAGGTCTTTTAAGTGTATTTTAATCTCATTTAATCCGTAAAATAATTTGGAATCAAAATTCCGTTTTTTCTTCACAGTTCCCCAATATTTCTCAAACTTGTCAAAATATTTCGCCAGTCAGCGAAATTCCTGGCGATATTGAAATTTAAAGCTTTGATAGCGACATTTAAAACCTTGGATGTGCAAGGCCAACTTAGAGTCAATCCAAAACCTCTTCATCCATTATGGGTTAACCAACACAATATAAGCTTCTTCCTTACATTGTTTAGGATCCCTAGGGTCCAACCTAGGGTCCTCTGGAATTTTTTTGATCTTTGGACTCTTGTCAGGTCAGGCTTTGCTACCGAGGATGAGGCCTTTTGTTGCCTATCAAGACATCTGAAAGGTGAGCAACATGAGGATTTTCAATGATAAGTGGTCTACCATTTTGTACCTTGCTTGTCCATCAGCTAGTATCTAGCAATCTAGCTGATTGGGTATATGTTCTCCTGTATTTGGTCGGACAGATTGTTTGTCCTGCTGAGGTCGGACAGATTTGCGGAATGCTGATGACACTTCTCTTTCATGAGGACAATGAGGTTCAGACATATTGGATTAAGGCAGTCATCAGATGTTTTGAGATGGTTTCTGGATTAAAGGTAAGTATGGAGAAAAGCACGTTGTTGGGTATTCATGTACCATCGGGTAAATTACAACCCTTTGCTGAGGTCTTGGGGTTTAGCATTGCGGATTGGCCCATACTTGGGCCTTTCTTTAGGTGACAATCCTTGAAATCTTAGTTTCTAGGGACCCATTGTTGAGCGAGTGGAGAAAAGATCGACCATATGGAAAAGGAATTACCTCTCCTTTGGTGGCATGATAACCTTGATACAGTCATGGTTCAAAATATCGTATCGAGGTAGCGTATCGGTCGGCTCGAAAACGGATACGTATCGAGTATCGACACGGAT
>JAUPMG010251684.1:0-21875 GCA_031762675.1 Pachysandra terminalis | reverse complement strand
GGTATCTCTGTGGATTCATCCAAGGTAGATGCAGTTCTTGGGTGGGAGCGACCTAAGAATGCATCGGAGATTCGGAGTTTCCTTGGTTTGGCGGGTTACTACAGGAGATTCATACAGGGATTCTCCACCATAGCAGCTCCATTAACCCGACTGACCAGGATGGGGGTGACTTTTGCATGGAATGATCTGTGTGAGTCAGCTTTTGAGGAGCTGAAGAGACGATTGACTTTTGCACCAGTGCTTGTGATCCCAGTCAGTGGCCAAAAGTTGGAGGTATAGACAAATGCTTCGTTGCAGGGGTTAGGAGCAGTTCTGATGCAGGATCGTAGAGTTGTGGCTTATGCATCACGACAGCTGAAGACTCATGAGCGCAATTAACCTACTCATGATCTTGAGCTGGCGGCAGTGGTCTTCGCACTGAAGTTGTGGCGGCATTACCTCTGCGGTGAGGATTTTGAGTTATTTTTAGACCACAAGAGTCTGAAATATATTTTCACGCAGAGAGACCTCAACATGCGCCAGAGGAGGTGGATTGAGTTGTTGAACGACTATGTCTCGACACTCAACTATCATCCAGGGAAGGCAAATGTTGTGGCGGATGCACTGAGCCGTAGGCCGAGGGGTGTGTTAGCTCATCTGATGCACCAGGAGTGGAGTTTGGATCGGGCTATGTCGGATTTGAAGCTTAGTTCTGTGGAGCAAGCTGGCAGTGGAGGCTTCCTGTGCAGCATGGTTGCCAGACCATCTCAAGAGGTTCGCATTGCAGCTTGTCAGCAAACTGATCAGGATCTCCAGTTGTTAGCCGCCGATGATAGGAAAGTAGAGTGAACTGTGCATATGGACGGGTTGATCAGATATTTGGGCCGTTTATGTGTACCGGGCGATCACATATTAATTATAAACCTTTATCTAGAAGCTTTCTAATTAGAATCCTAGAAAGACTACAAAACCAGAAACTCCCTACAGCATTATAACTCAATAGGATAACCCATTATCCATAGAACCTTATAAGATAAACCTTAGCTAAAGGATCTAAAACACTTAATGGAAGCTCAAATTCGTGGAGAAGCCTTAGCATGAGAAGAAGAAACCCAGAAAACACTAAGAAGAAGAAGAATGAACCCTAGGAGAATTCTACAGCAAATCATTGTGACTTTTTTTCATTGTCTTGTGTATTTACTTTTATTTCAATGTTATGACCATGGAAAAGTTTGATTGAATATAATAACCCCTTTCCCATGATCTTATGATAAAAACCTGAATTTTTAAAGATCAAACCAATCTCTGTACACATTCATGCATAAACTAAGAGTCAAACCCAGAGAATTGACCATATCGAACTAAGAATCCCTTTTGAGATTATTAAAAACCCAATCCAATGCCTTAAATCACAATTTCAAAGCACCCTTGAGTTATAGGAACCTTTTGGAAGAAATCCCAATCAAAATAAGCCCAGAATGCACTTCAGTGACTATCCACGGCGCGCCGACTACCCGCCGAGCCCCATACCCTATGAAATTACTCACTGGTTTTCACGCCGAGCCCCTAACTCAATGCGCCGAGTACGTGCCGAGCGTCACGGTAAATAAATTAGGTCACTGGTTTTCATGCCGAGACATATTTCGATGCGTCGAGATATGTGCCGAGCTTCTGTTTTGACCAAACCTAGAATACCTTCATACCATACCTTCCGGCGACCTTCTGAGCACATCGAGACACACGCCGATACATTCGCCGAGAGCCATAATGACCTATCTTGAACCTTAAACCTTTGGACATTTAAATTAGACCTAATTTAATTGATTTACCATGATATTGGACCCCTAGAATTAAACCTAATAAACAAAGACCATTCCAACCAAGTTATAACCAAGTCTAAACTGATTTCAACCAATTAGTGCCTTGGATTGGGTAGTGATATTTTGAGATACTTAAGAGACCAGACTCCTGACCATTCTAGCAATGCCATACCCCCTTGTTGTGCATGTCTAAGTACAGAAATTGAATAATAATTCAATGACTATGTATTTCCACTATTTGTGTGAATATGTGTATGTGAATGGAATGCCTTATTAAATATGAATACATACATCATTACTGCTGCTATAATTATTATATGTACATGGATATTCTTGCTTAAGATGTGAACTTATGCATTATTAATTTAGAATCCTGAGAATGTGCTCATGTCTTTGCTGATTTGAATATATGCCTATGAAACATTGTTTGTGCTAATTAATGATCTGAAAATATGAGTTGCATTTGGACTACCCTGTTGTGATAGCAAGGTCTGAGACCCTAAGCCTTTGATGGGATTGGATTAAACTTGAGACTTGACTATTTTACCCATTTTGTCCTATGGTTGGACTATGTGATATTATTATGTGTTGAGGGACTGTACATCCCAATATACCAATTTATTTGTTTGCTCCCAAGGTGAGAGCTATATCCTTGCATGGTGAACCCAACAGACTTGTAGAAACATGATAAGGTGAGGGAATGTTCAAGATTTGATGCCCAATAGCTGAAGCGTATACCCTTCTGTTAGTTGTTAATCTGTATGATTCCTTGAGCAATTTACAATTGGAATTCTTTGGAGCATTACCCATGATCACAAATAAGTCGGAGAATTATGCCCTCTAGGTTGAAACCCCTTAGAACTATGATGCACACATGGAATATCTTAACTTGAAAGTGGCCATTTATGGGGGGATGGATTGAGAAGACATCTTGCTTAAAGAATGATCGATCATGTGGGAACTAACATGATTAACATACTTAACAGCACTTGCATTGCATTTTCTTTGTTGACATTACTGTGAGTATTTTGTGTACGATACACTTGATCTAATTTTGCATATAGATGTAGGATTATTGATATGGACCATTATTTCATATACCAAAGTGAGATTAGGAGAGAAACACTTATTATTTAATTTCTGTTATGATTACCATAATTTATCTTATAATTTTCAGATTATAATTATTTTATCTAATTGTTTGTATTTCATAACTTTGGGTTTTGAGTAAATACCTTGCTTTGAATGACTACGCATCCGGGCTTTCCAGCTTATGTATGTTCATTTATATTTTCCAGGAATCAAGTAGCATAAGGAGAGCTTGCGATAGGACTAGAATTGAAGAAACAAAAGATAAGATTTTGTAATAGTTTTTAATTATAGAATTCATTAAATCAGTTGTAATAAGACCAAATTATGTATTTTTACTTAAGTATACCTAAAACTATTATTGTTACTTCCTCTTATGTTTTGATTATTTCTTTCCACTCCCATGTTTTATTGGGGTGAGAGTTACATACTTCACTATTGGGAATATCGATGGTCTCAATGGTTTAGGAAGTGACAACAAGTTTTCAAACGAGAGCCATAAAAACATTGGTTTGCCCAGTTTTTGTTTTTTGTTTTTCTTACTCATTGTCTACTTATTTTTGTGTTCACAGTTATGACTTATAATCTTCATTCTCCCTAAACAACCATGTAGGTCAGTTGTTTCGATTGTATCTTACAAGACATGAACCTTGGTCAATCGCTTGGCATTTCTTCATGGGAAGTGTCCCATGTTGATGTCCCACATCAAGAAAACCAATATGTATCAATATTTTTGTAGATGGAAGAACAGTTGAGATATGTATTAATAGTTTTAAAATGTCAATGTAACTTTGATTGTGGTGTGTTCATGATCAAATTTATAAAGTACTGAGATGGAACTTGTTTGACCCAACATTTTGCACAAGCTAGCATTATCTTTTTTAAATCCTAATTGTTATTCACAATATAAGCTAGCAATTTGTATTGAAGATATATGTTTTCCTTTAATGTTACAGCGTAACATTCGGCTCTTCCGTGATACGTTGATAGCTCAATTGGTGTTGAAGCCCTCTAACTTAAAGCGGAACGTAATATTAGAGAAGACTTCTAAGTCTAAGTCTTAATGGTGGTTTTTTTATTGGGGGTCACGTGATGCTGATAAGGTTATGCTGATGCTGTTATTAGGATGTGTCCAGATGCTGGCATGCTCGTGGATGCGATTGTTCTCCATGCTCACTTCCAAACTCTCATATTCCGTTGTCTGAGGATTCATCTTTGACCTATTACTTTGAAGCTTGCCTTAAGTTACTTAGGATCAGTGCTACCATCTATGGTACTCGTTGATGTTCACTGGTTTATTTTATGTTGCTATTAATTTGACCTGCAGATCTTTGTAAAATTTGCAAAGGGAATGATTCAGATGAATTGGAAAGGGAATTCCCCCTTTTCACCCCAGAAGCAAGATTGATGTAAGAGTCATTACACATGATTGCTATTTGCTCATTGTTGTTGATTGGGGAGTCATGTGATGCAGACATCCCTAAAAGCAAAAATGAGGTGAGCGTCATTACACCTGTTCCCACTATATGCTCACTGTTGTTGATTGGCGAGTTATGTGATGCAGATGCGGTTCTGGTGATGCTGCTCTTAGGATCTGGCCAACTGCTGCGATGCTTATGGTTGCTGTTATTCTCCATACTCTTCTCTCCCCACTCTACTGCAACATTATCTGAGGAGTTATCAGGGTGTTGTGTTAAATTTGTCGGGACTCATTTGTTTGCTTGTATTCATTGTAAATATTCTCTGTTCCTCATTACTAAAAGCACTTAACTTTGAAATAATAAAAAAAATGGTTGGTGATTTCTGTTTGTGTACTTTTGGTGTCATGTTCTAATCGTGCACAAATGAAATCTTGAGTACTTCAAATGTTTTGAATCCGTTTAGTTTTTAGGCATTGTATTGTAGTATATCGAAAAAAGATTAGTACAGTACTTACACAGAAACCAAAATCAATAAATCTATTGGTTGGGTGTGATCTTCGAAAAAATATTTGTCATGTAGCCTGGCTGAAATCTACATACTTTCAAGTTAGGGTGGCTTTGACAATTCTGACATCAACTCATTCACAAGTATTTTCAGTTCAGTTACAAGTATATTTAACACATTTACATGTCTTTTCAGCACAGTTAAAACTCTATTCATCAACCAATTGATGTGATAATACCAACAGAAATGGAATGATAAGTCATTTATAGGTATTTTGTGAAGATTTACAAGCTTGTTTAGGACATTCACAAGTATTTTTAGCACAGTAACAAGTATATTCAACACATTTACAGGTCTTTTCAGTACAGTTAAAAACTCAATTCATCAACCAATTGATGTGATAATACCTGCAGAAAAGGAATGATAAGTCATTTATAGGTATTTTGTGAAGATTTACAAGCCTGTTTAGGACATTAACACGTATTTTCAGCACAGTTACAAGTATATTTAACACATTTATAGGTCTTTTCAGCACATTTAAAACTCTATTCATCAACCAATTGATGTGATAATACCTACATAAATGGAATGATAAGTCCTTCATAGGTATTTTATCTAGATTTGCAAGCCTGTATAAGACATTCACAAGTATTTTCAGCCCAGTTACAAGTGTATTTAACACATTTACAGGTCTTTTCAGCAAAGTTAAAACTCTATTCATCAACCAATTAGTGCATCCCTATCCATTGGATGGTGCATCCCTGTTCACTTAGTGGTGCATCACTGCCCACTTAATGGTGCATCCCTATCCACTTAGTGGTGCGACCATATCCATTTAGTGGTGCATCCATTTCCACTGGATGACGCATCCCTTTCCATTGGGTGGTGCATCCCTTTCCACTGGGTAGTGCATCCTTGTCCACTCAGTGGTGCATCCCTGCACACTTAATGGTGAATTCCTATCCACTTAGTGGTGCTTCCATATCCACTTAGTAGTGCATCCCTTTCCATTGGATGGTGCATCCCTTTCCATTGGATGGTGCAATCCCCGTGCACTTAGTGGTACATCCCTGCCCACTTAAGGGTGCATCCCTGTCCCTTTAGTAGTGCGTCCATATCCACTTAGTGGTGCATCCCTTTCCACTAAGTAGTGCATCCCTTTCCATTGGATGTGCATCCCTTTCCATTGGGTGGTGCATCTCTGCCCACTTAATGGTGCATCTCTGTCTACTTGGCGATGCATCCATATCCACTTAGTGGTGCATTCCTACCCACTAAGTGGTGCACCCCTGTGCACTTTGTGGTGCATCTATATCCACTTAGTGGTGCATTCCTGTGCACTTCGTGGTGCATCCCTATCCACTTAGAGGTGCATCCTTGCACTAACAGGTGCATAAGGGATGCCCACTTAGTGGTGCACCCTTCAAGGGTGCATAAATGAGGTTTATTTAAAAAAAAAAAAAAAGGTGTGTTTAAATGACTTGTAAAATCGATAAAAGAACTTGTATGAAGAATGAAAAAATACCTAAAATGCAATTAGTAAGAACTCTAAAAATACCCAAAATGTCCCGAGAGTACAAGAGTGGTCGAAAGGATGTTCCAAATGAAAAATCGGTACTCCAACACTTCGTAATGCAACGCTTTGCTTTTAATTTATGTATATATTTTATTTTAATGCTGAATTAGCCACATTCTTGTTATTTCAGGCTCATTCATTGGCAATTGACGAGTGGAATGCACTCCCCAATGATAAAAAGAAGAAATATGTTGTCATGTTCAACGAACAATGGGATACATATCGTAAGAAAGTTTCACATCCCAGAAAGCCAAAGAATGAGGTAATATTTTTTTTTTAGAAGTTCTAAATGCATTTAATTTTTCTACATTTTGGAAAGAACATACTGATTGTTCTTTTCATTATAGCTACTCCGTACGTGTTGCTCACCATCACGTTTCCAAAAGATGGTAGAAGATTTTACCCCTGAGCAAAGAGAATGTATATCAGAACTTGGATTTGGACGACTACTTTCTATTACAAAAGTCAACCTTAAACGGTATACATGTGAGAGTATGGTGAGGGAGTTTGACACCAAGAAATGTGCCATAAAGATCAACGATGTTGATATCAATGTTACATCTAGTTTGGTTGAGGAGTTACCAACAACTAGCGACAAACATGTCCTTCATCATATTCGCTCGTCTTACCATTCCACGTCAAAAGGAATCCCCACTGCCGTTTTAGAGGAACGACTCAGAAGTCATGTTGCAGATGAGGATTTCAAGAGATCCTTCATTTTGTTTACCTTGGGTATCTTATTGTGCCGAACCACAAAACCAGTTTTGAGCCCTAAACTATTCCATTCGGTAGCTAAACTTGAAAACATTGGCAAGTATAATTGGGCAAAATTTGTGTTAGAATGGTTGGTCAGCCAAATAGCTTCTATGGGCTCCGAAACGTCGATCCATTTGTGGTTGCCTATTATTCTTCCAGGTAAGATCTCAATTGCTTACTTTTCTTGTAAGTCATTTTTTCCTAATAAGTTAGAAGAACTAAGATACATTTTTAAACATACTATAGATTTTGTATGATCACATTGCTAGTGACAACACAATTGGAATACACCAAACTGAAAGTCGAGCTGAGCTACAAGTGGAGGATAATGGTGGTAACAAGTTAAGAAGAGAACATCATGAGGATCCAACTAGGTCCAATGCCTTGTTGAATAGAATAGAGGTAACCATGCTATCTACTCATGCAGTTATACCGTATAGTTGTATTGTAATATCCCCGATATTCTATTTCTTCAATTAGGTTTGTAAACTTAAATTCTAATCATTTACTACTTATCAAACTTCAAGTCATCAAGCAAATAATGAAGGTAATACTTGAATTGAACAGTTAATTGGTTTGTACACGTAATTTCGACTTACTTACTAACCAACTTTAGGTCCTTAAGCAATCGATTAAGGTAGCATCAAAGTGGGAAGATATTGATTCGAGATTAAAATGCATCGAAGATCAGATTTCGTATATTATGAGTAAGATTGGGGTAATTATATTTGTCTCATGGTTTTGCCATATATTTCAACAATGTGTACTGTTATGTTCAAATTACCACTACATGGCTTAAGCTCAATTCATATTCCAAACTTATTGTAGGACATTGAGGCTCCGTCCAAAGGTCTTGAGGACAGAAATCCATTGCTAGATGTAAGCCAGGAGGATGGTGGGACGCATTCTCCAACAGATGCCAATACCTTATCGAAAGCTGCAACTGATCAGCCTTGTCCAAAAACTGTTGAATCCGCCAAGACGTGCTAGCCATGCAAGTCCGGTACTTGATCAGGTTCAGTGTGATGCTAGTGGGAGCCCCCAAGAGCCACCAATTGAAGCCGAAACAAGCCATGCTAGTCCGTGACTTCATCAGGCTCTAAATGGCGGTTAAAATATTGTGGACTTTGATGGGAGATCATTACTGAGTGGCACCCCCGCCTCGGCAATCGCCTCAGCAAACGAAGTCTACTTTGAAGCAACGCCAAATGAAGAATTAGAGCATGCAAGTCCGGCACTTGATCAGGTTCAGTGTGATGCTAGTGAGGGCCCCCAAGAGCCACCAATTGAAGTCGAAACAAGCCATGCTAGCCTGCGACTTCATCAGGCTGTAAATGATGGTGAAAATATTGTGGACTTTGATGGGAGATCATTACTGAGTGGCACCCCTGCCTCGGCAACCGCCTTAGCAAAAAAAGTCTACTCTGAAGCAACGCCAAATGAAGAATTAGAGGCAAGAACAAGGCTTAAGAGTAAATGGTTGAAATCGCCATTCGTTAAATACTCAAAAATTTCCGTAAAAGTGAATAAAAAAAGGAAAGTGGGAGTGCAAAGGTACTATCATTTATCTTTTATAACACCAACATTGACATAATGATTGTGATAATCGGTTATGGATTACTAAGTGTTAGACACATTCATATAGAGAGAAGAACGTACTGCTATGAATGAGGATTCACTAGCATGAGCTGTACTGGACTACGCATTCCACCCCACAAGAAAAGGAAGGTATGATATTGTATTTCAGCTATATTATTGGTACCTTTTAAAAATGATTTAGCATTAATATCTATCAAGGTAATGTCATGTATGCAATGAAGTGTTAGCGAATATAAAATCATGCACACTGACCCGTAGAGATGTTAAGAAATTTTTACCAAGGAAGCTCATAATTGACGATGCAAGTACAACTCCCAACATTGTTATCTATCTTCTTCTCCCGAATTGATGTAAAATGTTTCATTAAAATAAATTGCTCTCTCGGTACGTGTAGATTATCGATGTCTTCGCGATGAAGCTCATACTAGATCAAGTGTCGAAGGAATGGACTGTCAAAAAGAAATACTTCTCCTCCATAGTAACAGTGAATGGTAGTTCTCACTAAAATTTCATATATTCAACAATTTACATTATCATTCCTAAATTTGACCCTTCTCAACAAAATATGATTGATAGTGGTTCATTCGGAGAGATTTATGCGCATAAGCACCTTTGGAAGGAGAAGCACGATGGATATAATATAGCAAGATGCAATTTGGTATGATATTATTTCCACGTTCATTAATTTCGGTTGCTTTAGACATGCATATGAATGATATTCTTGGTCACACAACTATTCTTTCCTATATGTCAATACAAACACTGGTATGTTTGCGTATTCAACATGGATCTCTGTAGAATTGAAATATTAGACTCTATGGTCTCGGCGTATGCGAAAGAAGTAGACGAAGTGAAGTACGAGGGTTCAAGTGGCCAGAGAATTCTTATTGATAAATTGGTTGGTATCACTTGCTCAATTAAGTTGTCGATGTATTCTTAATTGGTATACTAATATAGTTGTTATAGTGTGGTGTTGTAGAAAGTGGAGTGCTATGATATTTTTGAAGCACTGGGGCATCCTTGTGCTTTAAGTGATTGGAAAGTTGTTTGCTGCAATGTCCCACATCAAAATAATGTGTAAGTAGAGTTGAAAGCTCAACTTTAAACTCTTTGTAATACATTGTTTTGTAATTTAATGTTTTGTAACAAGAGGGGTGTTGGATTTATTATTTTCACCTATTACAGACAAGATTGTAGCGTCTATACATGCCTGTTTATGCAATCATGGAATGGTGGCTTGGATCCCATCCAATTCGAAGACGTAAGGAATATTTGTTCTTATTGTATAATATATGTTTGCCATGATATGTACTTTAAGATGCTACGCAACGACCCTAACTTGTGTTTTGCATTTGCAACATTCTCTCGGTACTCTTTGAAGAACTATTGCAAAGGAGTTGTTGCTCAGTGAGCATTATTGTAACGAGTACTCCGTTGGAGAATAAGGAGCGATGGTTTGCTGTTACAGATATGCGACGTGTTATTGTTGGGTTGGTACTTGCTATTGGGAAGTATTTCTGGACATGATTAATGTATTTATGTTTTATTTTATTGTAGTTCAAATTTTGGATTGAGTGAATAATAATATGTTGTATTGAGTTAATTAGGATGAATGCTACTGTTTTATGGTTCCAATTGATTTGGTGCAATGGGATCCCCACTGGGTGGTGCATCCCTGCCCATTGAGTGGTCCAACCCCTCACCGCCAAGAGTGGTTGGATGCCCACTAGGTGGTGCATCCTTACCCACCGAGTGGTCCAACCCCTCACCACGAAGTGTGGTTGGATGCCCACAGTTGGTGGTGCATCCTCCTTGCATCACCAACTGTGGTTGGATGCTCACTGGGTGGTGCATCCCTGCCCACTAGGTGGTTCATTCTTTCCTACTTGATGATGCATCCTTGCACAACCAAGTGTGGAAGAGGATCCCCACGGAGTGGTGCATCCATGTACACTAGTTAGTGCATCCATGCCCACTAGGTGTACATCCCTACCCACTAGGTGGTCCAACCCTGCACTTCCAAGTGTGCAAGGGATGCCCAATGGGTAGTGTACCCTTGCACCACCAAGTGTGCAAGGAGAGACCCAATGGGTGATGCATCATTGTCCACTAAGTGGTGCATCCTTTAAATTTTGGAACATGTGGTCGCTAACTTTAAGATATTTATAAAAAGTATAACTAAAAATGACTTCCCCTTATAAAGTCTGCAGAACATAAAGTATGCACAAAAATAGGACATGTAAGTTGCAATTGTGCAGCTTGGAAATAATTAAGTTTTGAATTGTCTTAAACTGTAGTCATAAGTCTCTTAGATGACTGAACAAGCCATTATAGACACAATAACACCTCACTTACACAACAAGACTTGTAAGTGTGAATAGTTGTAAGATATACACTTACAAGTCTCAGAGATGAGTTGTGACAGTTATTACAATACTTCTAAATGTTTTAAAAATACTTGTAAATGTGTAGAACACCACCTCACATGCACAAAAGAAGATAGCCATATTCATATCTTGGTTTTTCCTACAAATAGGTAGGTGTCTTATGATAGGCACATTTGAGTAATTCCCATAGTTACGAGCCAAAATGCCTGGACTCGAAAATAATCGTCGTGTAGAGCATGAAGCGCTGATCCAACAATTGACGCAACTCAGCAATCAAGCAGAGCAACTCATCACTGATTATCGCAATCGAGGTTTGTGTGTACCTATGCAATGCGCACAAACAATGCTAAGAGATAACATTTACCAGCTATACTTTGCCATTGAGCGCATGCATCGCGAGCTCAATAGGATGCGCCTTAGAATTAGAAGGGACAATCACATCTTTTACTTTGCATGTAATATGAGTATTCCAGACATTGTGAGTATATAATTACCACCTCCTCTTATATTTGATTAGGAGATGTCGAACGAGTCAGATTCGGACATTTAGTTGAATATCGTATAATGTATTTATGTTTTAGTTGTGAGTTGTGTTGCATAGTAAGTCTTCTCTTTAGCATTGTAATTCTAGTCACTGCGATGTTTGAGCTATTACACTGAAGTTGTAATTCACGATTGATATGCAATGAATTTAAATGTTGTTCATAATTATGTCTTGGGTGGATAATAATATTGTCTTATGAGTTGTAACTTACCTAAGTTGTAACTTTGCTTCAAATACATATAAATATGCACAACAAACTTTTAAATGTTAACAAAGTATTTTTAATTGTGTTAAACTGAAAAGAGTAATTCACGATTAATTCAGTTATAACTATGCTGAAAGGACCTGTAAATGTGTTAATTATACTTGTAAATTGATTGAAAATACTTGTCAGTTTGCTAAATAGACTTGTAAATCTACAAAAAATTAAAAAGATCAATAAAAAATTGTAGTGCACATATTCCTTTCAATATGCCACTATTTAATTATGGGGAGGTGTGTGCAAGGTTCAATGTTGCAGTGATTGGTCATATCATTCAATTTCTGCATGTATTATCATATCAATTTGTATTTTCATATACAAGGAGATAACAAAGTAGGAGGGTCAACATATGTATCGAACGTATTCCTTTACTCATATCATTATTGATGTATGGGGAGTTGTGTGCGGGAGGTATTATCACATCAACTTGTATTTTCATATACAAACAAATAAAAAAGACAAACAACTAAAAAGATCATTAAAAATTGCAGTGCATATATTCCTTTCAATATGCCACTACTGAAGTATGGGGAGGTGTGTGCAAGGTTCAGTCTTGCATTGATTAGTCATATCATTCCATTTCTGCATGTATTATCACATCAATTTATATTTTTCATATATACGAATAAACAGATCAATGAAAAATTGTAGTGCATATATTCCTTTTAATATGCCACTATTGAAGTATGGGGAGGTGT
Organism: Pachysandra terminalis; assembly: GCA_031762675.1. Lineage (NCBI taxonomy): Eukaryota > Viridiplantae > Streptophyta > Magnoliopsida > Buxales > Buxaceae > Pachysandra > Pachysandra terminalis. The sequence goes on along the minus strand of JAUPMG010251684.1, from coordinate 9,239 downwards.
GTGCAAGGTACAGTCTTGCAGTGATATATCATATCAGTTTGTATTATCAATGGTATTTTCAATGTGTTGCCACGCTTTGAAGTACAAGTTTTTTAATCAGCTCTTAATAGGCATGAAAAAACAAAGATTTGAATGAGTTACCCCATGATCTGTAAGCACGTTTGAGTAATTCCCATTACTAGGAGCCAAAATGCCTGGACTCAAAAATGATCATCGCATAGAGCATAAATTGCCCATCCAAGAATGGCCATGACTCAGTGTTCGAATAGAGCATCTTATCACTGAATGTTGCAATCGTCGTTTGCCTGTACCTATGCAACGCGCACAAACAATGCCAAGAGATAACATTTACCAGATATACCTTGCCATTGAGCGCATGCATCGTGAGCTCAAGAGGATGCGAGTAAGAATTAGAAGGACTATCACATCTCTTACTTTGCGCATAATATGGGTATTCCAGTTCCAGACATTGCGAATAATTTATCAACTTCTCTTATATTTGATTCGGAGATGTTGAACAAGTCAGATTCGAACATGTAACTGAATATCGTATAATGTATTTATGTACTAAATGTGAGTTTTGTTGCGTAGTAAGCCTTCTCTTCAGCATTGTAACCCCCATTTAGCGTTACATCTTTGCTATTGGGGAGTATTTCTGGTTGCTGAGATGTTTAAGCTATTACTTTGATGAATCTACGTTTGATGTGTAACGAATTTTAATGATGTTCAAAAATATGTCTTGGGTGGATAATAATAGTTTGTCTTGTAAGTTGTAATTGTGCTAAACCGAAAAGAGTAATTCATGTTGAATACAATTGTAACTATGCTGAAAAGACATGTAAATGTGTTAAATATACTTATAACATGGCTGAAAATACTTGTGAATATGCTAAACAGACTTGTAAATCTACACAAAATAAAAAGAAATCAATAAAAATTTGTAGGGCATATATTCCTTTTAATATGCCATATCATTCAATTTCTATAAGTCACATGAATTTGTATTTTCATATACAAACAAATAAAAAAGATCAATAAAAAATTACAGTGCATATCCCCTATTCCTTTCAATATGCCACTATTGAAGTAAGGGGAGGTGTGTGCAAGGTTCATCCCTGCAAATGATTGGTCATGTCATTCAATTTATGCATATATTGTCATATCAATTTTTATTTTCAATGGTGTTTTGTGGCAGCTTTAGTTGTTTGTAATTGGTTCAACTTTTATAACCTTCCTAAAGGCTTGTAAGTTGAACAGTTACAAGTCTATGAATACATGTAACTGTTCACATGTGTCGCAACAATTTTTATTTTCAATGTTGTTCAAAATTGAAAGAAGGATGCCAAGATGTAAAGCACAACTACCAATTCTCAAATGGAGTTTATAAATACTAAACTTGACTTCAATTACTAAGCATACATAGTAGCACTGCTACCAACTCTAAAATTAATATCGAATATAGAGGGAAATGCAAATAATGAAGCAACAAGAGACCCAAGATGGGACTTCGCAATCGAGAAAATAAAGTGGGAAAATTTATGCAATTGAGCTTCGATTTGAATGCCCAAACCTTGGGATTCCCGTTCCTCGTTGTGTCTCTTGGACAATGCTCAAGGGAGATACGAATGAAGTACGTGCAGCCAATATCAGGCTCGAAAAAGAAATTAAGCGGATGAGAAAGCGCATCTACCGTCATGGCAAAACCCAGAAAGTACACAGGAGCCTAATTGCGGGGCGGGGTCAGTGAGAATTCCTTTCATCCGCAAATTTCATAATTGAGGATCCCAATGTTATGTCCAGCATCGAGAAGCAAGATGGAAGCAGCTCATCCGAGTTAGATGGATGTACCTAAAATGGAAGACATCATCTCCCTTTCAATGCAATCTATTTGTAGTGGAAATTGATATCTCTTAGTCAATCATTGTATCATTGTGGTTGTTTTGTTATGTTTTGACTTTTTTGTTTTTTTTTTTTGCTGGGCCCTCTGGTTGATTTGCGTTGTCACCCCATGATGTAAATTAAACTATCTCAATCTAATGAATCCTTTTTATTTAGCAGCTATAAAGGCAACTAAAACCATTATACATATATGCTCAATTGTGTTACTTTAATACAAATATCGGATATGTCGTACAATAATAAAAGTAACATTCATGTTACTTAGTAGTGCACGCTTTTCCACTATTATAAATTTGTAAGATAACGATACAAGACAACAATCATCATACTCGCTCCAATCTCTGGTGCAAGAAGAATCCAATAGGAACATGGCTTCATCATCATCCTCACATACCAGTACAAATAACTTACATGCTTGTGTCTGCCAACGTGGTCAGTGCGTTCGATTGAAGTCTCATACAGAAAGTAATCCAGATCGATGATTTTACAGATGCCCTTACTGGGTATGCTTAACCATTACTACACAGTATCATTTGGTGCTTCACAATTAAATAGATAGTTCGTTTAACCTGCATAGTTTGAACTGTAGCTTAATCAGATTGGGAACAATGACGTTAAGGACTGTGGATTCTTCATGTGGGAAGACGAGTATAAGTTGTGCACCTGCAAAGCAGGGCCTTGCAAGATTTTGACATCGAAGAAGAAGGATTCTTGCGGACGTCGTTTCTTTGCATGTCCTAACTCAATGGTTAGTTTTCCAAACTAGATTGCAGGTTGATTCTTATAAAGGACTTGTATTAATTGATATTATTTTATCATATTTTGTAAGCACAAGATCCGGCTTATGGATACTTTGCCTGGGTCCAAAGCAAAGAGAGAAATGACAAAATGGCGGATCGTGTAAATAAATTAGTTGTGGAGGATATAAGCAACGCCCAACGTATCAAAAACCTGAACTGAGGTTGAGGCATCTGAAAGAGTTGCTCAATTTGGCCGTAGGATATTGGATGAGTTCAACAAATTAGATTTGAATAAGCGATGAGCTTTCTTTCTATAGTAGCGCTTCATGCGAAGAGTATTTTCAATTGGAGTTATAATGTAATGTTGTATTTCAATCAATATCAGTTACTTTGTAGTATCAATCATTGTTCGTTGCAAAATTTGAACTTTCTTTCTTATATCATAGCACTTACAATTTGTAATTGTGCAGGAGATAATATTCACTGGATTGAAAATGCTTGTGAATGTGCACAAGCATTTTCACTTATAACTGGGCTGAAAATACTTGTGAATGTGTTAAGCAGACTCGTAAATCTACACAAAATACCTATAAAGGACTTGTCATCCCATTTCTGTAGGTATTATCACATCAATTGGTTGACGAATAGATTTTTTTAACTGTGCTTAAAAGACCTATAAATGTGTTAAATATACTTCTGACTGGGTTGAAAATACTTGTGAGTGTGCTAAACAGACTTGTAAATCTACACAAGGTATATAATACTTTAAATATGCCACTATTGAATTATGGGGAGTTGTATACAAGGTTCAGTCCGCATGTATTGTCACATCAATTTGTATTTTCATATTCAAGGAGATAACAAAGTGGGGGGGTAAACATCTATAACGAATATATTCCTTTATACGTGTCATTATTGAGGTACAGGGAGCTATGTGCGGGATTCATTGACTCGTCTTGTCAACAACAATAAGTAAAAGTAAAATATGTCATTGAAGAGTCATAGGGAGTTGTGTTCGTCAATGGAGATTTGACATGGGCAGTGATCTGTCAAATCTAAATGTACGAAAAAAATACAATTGAATACATTTAGTTCACAATTCATGGTTCATTATAAGTAGACATATTAGCAGTGTTATTCAGACTTGTAAATTAGCACAAACTTAAAAAGTTCAATAAAAAATGGTAGTGCATATATTACCTTAAATATGCCACTATTGAATTATGAGGAGTTGTGTATAAGGTTCAGTCTACAGGTATTGTCACATCAATTTGTATTTTCAAATACAAGGAGATAACAAAGTGGGAGAGTAAACATCTGTAGCAAATATATTCCTTTACACGTGTCACTATTAAATATAGAGAGTTGTGTGAAGGATTCAATGACTCGTCTTGTAAACAACAATAAGTACAAGTAAATTATGTCATGGAAGAGTCATAGGGAGTTGTGTTTGTCCAGGGATATTTGATATGGGCAGTGATTTGTCAAATCTAAATGTACAAAGAAAAATACAGTCGAATACATTTAGCTCACAGTTCATGGTTCATTATAAGTAAACATATTAACAATGTTGGAGTTGTTGGTTGTAATATTGAGAACTTATTTCATGTTTTCAAGGAAATATGAACAGCCGATGGAATGGCAACATGAATAACTGAAGGAGGTCGAACAACGTTGATCGGAGTAGGTTGGTGTTCCAACAAACACAACCACGAAGCCCATCGTGTCACCTTATTGGGGAGTGGCGTCATAAGCATTCACTCGGTGAAACGTTGGAAAAATAATTACGTCACTTCCGACAACCAATTCCCAAACGTAGGTCACTACAATGTTCACCTAGTAGCGATCGAAATATAGAACAACCCTTTCCGTTAATGAAAAGTGAGAACAAACATATGAATCGGCGCTCCATAAGGTCATTTAAATTATATGTGCTAAAGAAAGATTACGACGTAGGTATGAGCGAACCTCCAGCACAAGAGATTTGCGATATTTTGGATGAATATCAAACATAATCAGACCTCTCAGATGAGTCTACTAATCAGCAGCGAGAATGTAATTCTGATGACTCCGATTACCATTCTCATCCAACAAGGCACTGAATTCGGCTAGATTCCTGTTTATGCATCATTTGTATAAGTTTGCCTGTTGGGTTACCTGTACGATCAGCTTTATGTTTTTACATTATGCATCTTATAAATTACACACAGACGTTTTAGGTATGAAACCTTCAAAGTTCACTACAAACTTATTACAAACACGTTAATAAAAATGAATTAAAAGTCGATTTATCATCCAAATCATTACGACTGTTGTGATAATCGGATTAGTCAAACAACCAATAATGAATAGAAATCCCTAAACACGTTCATAAGTACAATAACCAATTAATATTATCATCCACCATACTTCATCCTCTTCCTTTGTAGTGAAGTTGCTCTCAAGGTCATCCGATGTGGCATCTTCTCTCGACTGTTCTCCTTCATCATGTTAGCAACTGTAGGCGTATCAGATTCGCCAATGGCTTTAACTTCATGAATTTTAGAGTTGCAAACATAACATCAAGGTAGTCATGGAATGGACATGTTATATGAACATAGCTTTAGCATAAGTGACCGTAATCACTAAAATCTCTTTCTCTATTACATAGATGCTATTGCAGTGGTAAAATTATTATGTCGTCTACAAATTTAACCTAGTGAAATAATAAGCTTCTTTTTCGCTATGAAACCTAGAAAAATTTACTACGAAGCTTATTACAAATACATTAATAAATTTGACTTAAAAGTCGATTTATTAACAAAATCATTCCGACTGTTATGCTAATCCGATTAGATAATCAAATTAGTACAAAAACTAATAAGGAATATGGATCTTAAAACACGTCCATAAGTGCAATAACAAATAGATATTGTTATACATCATCTTCATCTGTGGTGAACTCATTATCAATGTCAAAGGATGTTGCATCCTCTCTCGACCCTTCCTCTTTGTCATGTCAGCAACTTTGAGCATATCAGATCCATTAACCTCTTTAAATTAAATTTTTTTTAAAGCTACAGACATAATAACAACTTAAAAATGCATGGACATATTCTATGAATAAAGAATTTACATTCACTAATAACAAGGTACACAGACTGTTAGGAAAAGAGAACAAAGATAGGTTCAGCATATGTCACCAGAATCAATAAAAGATCTTTCTCTATTACTCAGATGTTGTTGGAGTGCAAAAAATTATAATGTTCTGTGTAAATTTCACATAGTAAAATGATAAGCTTCCTTTTAGGGAAGGGATGCAGCACCTAGTGGGCAGGGATGCAACACCTATTGGCCAAGGATGCACCACCCAATGGGCGTACCGTTGCACACTTGGAGTTGCAAGGATGTACAACTAAGTGGGCATGGATGCACCACCCAGTGGAAATAGATGCACCACGAAGTGCACATGGATACAACACTAAGTGGTCACGGATGCACCACTAAGCGAACAGGGATGCACCACCCAGTGGAAAGGGATGCACCACGAAGTGCACAAGGATGCACCACTAAGTGGATATGGACGCACCACTAAGTGGACATGGACGCACCACTAAGTGGACAAGGATGCACCATTAAGTGGGCAGGCATGCATCACCCAGTGGAAAGGGATGCACCACAAATTGCACAGGGATGCACCACTAAGTGGATATAGACGCATCATTAAGTGGACAGGGATGCACCATTAAGTAGGCAGGGATAAACCACCCAGTGGAAAGGGATGCACCATCCAGTGTATAAGGATGCACCACTGAGTGGACAGGGATGCACCACTTAGTGGGTAGCGAGGTACCACCTATTGGGCAAGGATGCACCACCTAGTGAGAATGCCATTGTTCACGGTGGTGCAAGGATGCACCACTAAGTGGGCAGGGATGCACCATCTAGTCGATAGAGATGCACACCTAGTTGGTCTTCAATTGCACACATGGCGTAAGAAGCCAAAAAATAAAACAATTGAAACGGGTAAAATCCGGATTTTATAAATAGAGAGATGCACAGTAAAAGATTCATCAAGGTTTCACCACAGTGAGAATCAAATAAACAAGTAAAAAAAGCGTGCCAATAAGGCAAACACAAATAACCTAAATGTAAAAAAAACAAGCATCAGCCCCCAAAACACTGAAAAAAAGAACATGGAGACACCCAAGGAAGCAAGGAACCAACCAGTAAAATCAGATCATTTCCATCTACCAGAGTACTAGCAACATACATAAGGTCGAAGGCAATAAAACAGTAGCAGCATTGATAAGCAAACCATAGTAGCACACAACAACCAAAAGAAACCACCCCACTAACCAGCACCAAGCAAACGTCCAATACAGCAAGCAGCAGCAGCTTCAAGAAGGATAATAGACAGCAAGCCATAGTAAAAGCAGACAGAGCAGCGACGGCAAGCGAGCAAAAGTGGAAATATATCATAGTCAAAGTAGATGGGTGAGCACAGTAACCCAATGCATGAACAAGAGGAGCACCAAGCAGGCCATAAAAAAGAAGCAGCATTGACAGAAACAGCACACAACAAGCAACCAAGGCAATGGCAACAACAACAACATATATGAGAAGCCAACAACACCACTAACCAAGAGATCATGCAAGCAAGAGCATCAAAATGGACAATTGATATCAAACCATAGAAAAATCAGAAAAAAGCACCAAAACCAACCCCAATTGTAAGACTTTTGATGTGTGTGTGGGGGGGCGGGGGGTCGAGAGGATCAGCAACTTTACTAGGAACTTGAAACCACAATACTTTAAGTTAAATTCAAGATTAAATTGAGAGTTTAGTCTAAAGATGAAGACTTACTATGATCATTGCATTTGTACTATATACGAATTCATATTGGCTCCTTACAAGATTTACGATTGTGGTTAGGCTTATTACAACGTTTGCAATACACAGTCCTCTTGGCCATAAATTAGGACTCAATATGCTTCCTTGTTGGACGACCGGTTGGGCGTTTGGTATAAGGAGGGCCATATATGACTGGCTGCCCAATCTGAGGCCCAGGAGGTCCAGGGGTATGGACGATAGGCATATCAATATTGGGCACAGACTGCATTAACTGTGAGTATATACGAGCTTGGGCATAGATACCATGTTACCATGTTATCCTTATGGTAACATGGTTCAACATATGGATGTAAGTTAAGGCGAGTCTCCTTCATTGCTCAACATGCATGCTCACAAGGAATGCCAATCATCGCCCACTTCATACAAGGGTAACTGTATTTTGCTAAATCAACCCCAACCTGTAATGACCTAAACCCCCCTAAAGTTATTTCGCCCATTAAATTAATTTTTATGTGATTTATTTAAGTGCATATGCGTGTTATTATGTGCGTTATGTAAGTAGGAGTTAATTAGAATAGTTATTTGAGTACAGGGGTCTTTTGTGTAATAATGAGTTATGTAGGGTATTAGTATTAAATTTAAATTTTGAATTTGATTTGATTTTTATCCCTTTGAATCGTTCACGCACAGTTGCGTGAACGAATTCGTAGGGATTGTGGTCGAGGTGGCATTCGAATGTGGAGAGAGAGGGAGTGATAGGATGGATGAGGGCACTTGACCCCCATCCACTCTCTATTCGTGGGTTGCTGTAGAAGACTGAAGGAGAAGAGAAGAGGAACACCATTGTTGCTGTTTGCTGTGATCGAAGAAGGAAGGATTGATTCGATTTCGCAGCCTACGGTAAGTACCCCGTCTAACCACCATCATTCCTATCGATTTTTGTTTTTGAAAGCATGAAAAGAAGGTCTGGATTGAGTTTCAACATCTGTGTTTGCTCGGTTATGAACTTTTAAATGATTATGGGAATGAACGTATAAATATGTATATATAGATGTATTGATTTTGATTTCGGTTCGGAAATGTTATTTGCTTGTTTTTAAGATACAACTTGTATTTTTTATGCTTTGATTTGGATTTGGAACAAATAGATTACATACAAAACTTCTGGACTGTGGGTTTTTACCAAAACAGAGCATAAATGATGTAGATTGAAAACAGATAAATTCGTAGATGTATCTTCATTGATCCGGGATCAATAATGTTTGATTAATGTATATGATGTGAAACTTATCACTATCAAGTGATCTAGCATGAGATATGTGGGATGGGATTTCCAGAAATCATTGATGTCGAAGAACAGAGGACATTCTGTGCGGATTGTCGATCGATCACTGAATTTGTCGATTGATCACGGATGTCGATCGATCACTGATGTCGATCGAGCGACATTTCTCTTACACCAATAGTGAGCTGTGGCATGGGGACAGGTTAGGGAGATTGGTATATAGGTTGAGCTTGTGGGTTCCTTGTGACCTAGTGTGGTCCAAGTGATGGCTTAGTGCCTGTGTTAATAGCTATGTGCTTTGGGTTTCTGGCTATGTGCTTAGGGTGCGAGCTAGATGCCTATGTTGTCATGGTTAGTACCAACTGGTGATTTGAAGCTCCCATATCCAATTCTTACATAAGACCTCTTATGATGAGACTGTTTATAGGGTAGAAGACTTGTACTGTTTTATCACTTGTAGGACGTTTGTGATGACTTCCAA
>JAUPMG010251675.1:0-21876 GCA_031762675.1 Pachysandra terminalis | reverse complement strand
CCAAACCACGCCCGAGGTGATTGCTTTAAACCATATAGGGACTTTTTCAGCTTGCACACTAGATTAGACTCCCCTTGTGCAACAAAATCAGGCGGTTGCTCCAAATAAACTTCTTCCTGTAAATCGCCATTAAGAAACACATTATTTACATCCAGCTGATGTAAGGGTCAATCATAGGATGCTGCAAGAGATATAATAAGCCGGACAGAGGCCAACTTTGCAACTGGGGAAAAGGTGTGTAATCAACACCATAAGTCTGAGCATACCCATTTGCATTTAATCGAACTTTGAGATGAGTGACAGACCCATCAGGGTTCATATTGACCACATACACCCACTTACAGTCAATTGATTTCTTGCCAGGAGGCAAGGCCACTAAATCCCATGTCTGATTTGTCTCAAGAGCCGTCATCCCATCTAACATGGCCGCTCGCCACCCAGGAGAAAACAAGGCCTCAGATAAAGACCGAGGTACCAAGACGGCATCCAAGGTAGAAATACAGGCCTGTAGAGTCGGTGACAAGCGCATATGAAACGGTAGCTGAAATAGGATACCTGGCACAGTCACGACGACCCTTCCAAAGAGCAATAGGTACATCAAGATCAACCGGTGGATCAGACAACAAGGAGTCCGACACAATAGAGGGTGGCTCAGGAGCAACTACGGGAGAGGAACCAAAAATCCTACGAGAACCACGAACATATGTCTGAACCGGAGGACTAGCATGTGTGACAGGCATACTTGAAGGAGCTCGGATGAGATCATACAGGAGGAACTCATCAAGATTAGACAGCTCCGACACACTGGACAACGACGAAAAAGAGGAAAAAGGAAGATACACCAGACACCGTCCCAACTCAGGAGAGTAGCACCTATAACCCTTTTGGGTACGAGAATAACCAAGGAAGATACACTTTAATAATTTAGGATCCAGTTTGGTTACTTGGGGTCTAATATCCCGACAATAACATGTGCATCCAAACACCCTTACGGAAAGAGAATGTAAGGGCTGACTTGGATGCAGAACACGATGAGGGATCTCTTCCTGAAGAACAGATAAAAGCATCCGATTTATCAAGTATGTTGCTATAAGAACATCACCCCAAAACACTTTGGGTACCTTCATATGAAACATAAGGAGCGCGTGCTACTTCCATAAGGTAGCGATTCTTATGTTCAGCCACACAATTCTGTTGGGGGGTATCTGGACAAGATAACTGGTAAATAATGCCTTGAGCGGTCATAAAAGAGACAAGAGGATCAAATAAATACTCACGAGCATTATCACTACGTAATACACGAATTGGGAGAAAAAATTGAGTCCGTATTTCAGCATAAAAGGCACAGAAAATAGATAATAATTCAGAATGGTGCTTCATTATATAAACCCAAGTGACTCTAGAATAGTCATCCACAAAGGTTATAAAATAACAGCAACCAGTTTTTGACAAGACTGGACATGGACCCCAAATATCATAATGGACTGCCTCAAATGGATCACATGCTCGTTTATTTGGACTCGATACATAGAACATGCGATAATGTTTCGCAAACTGACACGACTCACAAAATAGTTCTGGTAACGATACCAGGGATAGACACAGACGCTTCAAACTTGGAAGTGCAGGATGGCCAAGTTAACAGTGAAGCTCCAACGGGGTGGAAAACAAGCTGGAACATGCTACAGAATTTGGTCCCTCTTCCAGCACGTAGAGACCTCATGACGTGCGACCCCCCTACCAATCGTCTGCCTTGTCGAACGATCCTGAAACACACAATGATCAGTGTAAAAAATAGCCAGGCAGTCAAGCCCTTTCGTAAGAGCACTCACAGACAATAGATTAAACGACAAATTAGGCAAATACAGAACTGAGGATAATCGTATAGTGAGAGTAGGAACAACAGTACCAATCCCTTTGACAGCCACAAAAGACTCATCCGCCACTCTAACGTCAAGATGAGACGTCGTGGGGGAATATGTGCATAAAGTACCTGTGGACCCTATCATATGATCCGAGGCTCCAGAGTCAATCACCCAAGTCCTGGGAGATGCAGATATGTATGCAGAAGAGGATGATTCGGTCTGAGCCACAGTCGCAAACGTGGAAGACTGGTTGGCCAGTAGCCAAGAATACTCCTCGGCTGTGAGATGGATATTACCGTCATCAGGAGGCGTCAATACCCCTGTACATGTGTCCTGGACAGATCCAGAAATGATATGAGCAGACCGAGAATTAAGAGGCTTGCCATGTAATTTTCAGCATTTGTCACACGTGAACAGTAATCTTCCACCTCCTTTCTTCTTCTCCTTTCTCCCTTCTTTTTCTGTTGATCGCAGTTTTTTGGTGATCGCAGATTTCTTCCAACCGTGAGGTAGCGATCTCGCTACCTCTCGGTTGTTTGCGGCTAGCAATTGGAGCTTCTCGATTTGGGGCTTTTCGATTGTTGATGGTGCTCGATTAAGGCTATTTGAAGTCTGGTAGGATTTGGTTTTCTTCATGGTACTCTCCGTTTGAAGATTTGATGCGATATTTGTTTGTGACGATTGTTTTTCTGCCTACAAGAAGGGTAGCTGTTGATCGCGATTGCGATTTGGAGGGGTGCAAATTCCCCCTAGTTTACTTTGTTTAGTGAGATTTTTCTGCGGTTATTTTTCTTTGATTTGTGGGATCATCATGAGCACATCCAACCAGAATCCGGCGGAACCCAAACCGGTTATTTCTGAAATTGTATCGTCACCTATGCGTCACACCGATTAACGCTTAGATGGGAACAATTTTAAGCACTGGCGCAAGATTATTTTATTTGTCATTCGTGACATGGATAAGGAGGAGCATCTTACGGAGAGTTCTTCAGATCCAAGAACTAATCAGGCGGGTGCAAAAATCTAGTTACAGAATGAGAGAGAGCACTTATATATTAACTAGTATTAGGGCAACCATTACACAAGAGAATAAATAAGATAGAGGAAAAAGGGCTTATGGACCGTGAGGCCCACTCGCCTGTTCTAACAAAAACTAATATCACAAAATGAAAAGACTGCGATGTCACAGAATTTCATGTCCAGATATACATCACTGCAATGTACTACTCAGAATAATTAGACACCTTATCAGGGTAATAAACAAAAAGAGAACAGAAAATAATATCTCACCAATATGGCCGCCTGACGCTCTCGAGCCTTTGCCTTGTGGTCATCAACATCAGACGCTGACCCCGATAGATTAATTTCATTATTTGGAAGAGACTGACAAAAAACTTCCGGTGCAAGATTACGGAGTTTGGTCATGCAGCCCATATCAAGCTCAGAGAACTTTTTCAATATGCTTTCAATAAAAGCAGAAAGGTTGCAGTTTCCTTCTTCTATACAGTTGTTTTGATTTCCTTTTCTGTGCATCCTCATCAATGTAACAAGTAGACACAGCAAGCTTTTAACCTCCATTGCACCAGATTTGGTAGTTGCTCCCGCATGAACCTCTTCTCCAGCAAAAACCAACACAGGAAGATCTTCCATGCAGCATGAGGAATTCATACATGAAGAATCATTGGATTGTCTCTGCAAGAAACAGATGTCTAATGCTAGGGAAAGTAAATGCAAGGCTGTAAGCAGCACCCCATCGGGAGCACGGGATGCAGTTAATTTATCTGTGTGAACAGCATAATATAGCACTGCTCGAACCATCTGTAGTACTACTTTGGAAGTAGCAATTCTAGCAACTCCCTTGAGAGGATCAAAGACCACTGTCCACCGAGGTAACTGAGCAGTCAAAGCAGAAACCTTACAGAAGCGCAAGTACCTTTCTTCTGCAACTTGCAAGTCCCTTGAGTTCCAGCGAGGGTGATACAAGTCTAACTCTTTCCAGAATGCCTTTCGAAGTGAATATTTCCCCTGAAATGCATAGAAGTATCAGGGAAACTGATTTAATTGCAAGCCAAATTAAAAACGCCAGTAAATATCCGGGGCCATGAACCAAACCTGCTTCATGCCTGATGGATTGGAGTACACAGCAATGGTATCCAAAATTTTCTGAAGCTGATCATTCTTAGATAGATCAGAAGGGAGACATTTCACCAACTGGCTATGAGTAGCATCTCCAATGGCTAGCTTATGAACCAACTCTCTTTGCAAACTTTCAGCTATAGAAAGCCCACAGAAACGCCGTTCTATAACTATCTGTATAATGAATGTGAACATTTCCTGCACAAGAACTGGTTCATACCTGAAAACACGGAGGTCTCTTACAACGTTATACAATGAAATCAGCACAACTTTCTGCCCGACTTTGATGGGAACATGAGAAATATGCATGTGACAGATGGTGAGAAAATATGAAATGGTAATCATGTTTAAAGCTGCAAACGACCGCAAGTTGACTAATGAGAGTAAAGACCCGACGCACTCAACTATTTTGGTTTTTATGAAATACACAAATAGAAGAAAAGAATAAAATGCCAAGTAGCAATAAAAAAAATTATTCTATTTAAGCAATTAATTCAACAACTTAAAATAAGCTAAGGGGTTTATTTAGAGAAAAAAAGAAATGAGTCGATCAAAAGAAAGACATGAGTTGATCAAAAGAAGATGAATGTTATAAAATGATATCCATTTATAAGCAAAGATTACTTTTAAAGAACCCTAAAAAGGAGATCATATAGAGGTAAAAGGAGGTTAAGATAGAAACTAATCTAACCTAATCAAAAGTGATCCTAACAAGATGTCAATATACCGTTGCTACTAACGGACATGATGCTACTCATGTACACCATATTATAATACCTACTTTCATCTCTCAACACCCACCCCTCAAAATCTTCAACAATAACAAAAGAAAAGCTTCCACATCCAACTCATGCACTATTAAATTTTCATTTGTTTAGCAAAAAGAAGGTGCAACAGCTGCTGACGACAAATAAACTAATAGACTAGGGAGTTACTTAAGCTTTTGTTTAGGTCCTATAAAACCATATATGCATAATATTGTCTCACTTAAAAAAAGTCATTTCAAATATTTCTTTTTCCATGACACATTCTTCCCCTTTATTGGATGAAAATATTGGTACACATCATCACAGTTTACCATCCAACTCATCAGCAGTGTATCAACTATAATATTTGATACTACATTTTCTCCAAGCCATTACTGAAGAAATTTTATTAATAAAGCAGCGACCAACTTATCCAGCTGGCTCCACATAAAGAAATCTCAATAGAAGCCACTTTTAGCCAACTTGTCAACCAAAACATTTTCAAACATGTCTAGAAAACAAGATGCTCATCTAAAATGCCAACTATTGGATTCGGATTCCCTTAACTACATAGGCAAGCTTTCATGGGCCCTCTTTTAGTCCCATAAACTAATGATATGGTTGTAATCAAATCAGCTTGAACCACAATTAAGACAAAATTTAATTGTTCTAAATACATTTAGTGTTATAGCCACAGTCAAGGTTTTCAATTTCAATTTTGCTTGAGATTTCGCCAAGGGGGCATGGCAATATTTCGGCGATGCTTCGCCGACATGGTTCTACAGACCAGTCCGGTCCCAAACTGCGATACATACTTTTGTATCGCGGGGTTATGGACCGGACTGGTAGTACCGGTCCGGTGTTTTTTTTTTATTTGTGAATTGGACGGTCCAAACTGTCGATCTAGACCAGTCTGGTACCAACCGATACCGCCGGTCCGGTCCATTTTTTTAAATTTGAAAATTTCATCAGTTTTGTACCGGATCCAGAACGGATGGTATAGCCGGTCCAGATTGGTCTAGTATCCGGTACATTAAACCATGTATAAGATGAAATATCGCCGAAATAGCGGAATATTTCGCCAGTTTGGAGAAATATTAGTGAAATCACTGAAATGTTGGAGAAGAAAGGAATTTTAATTTCAAACTTCTTAAGGGATTAAAAGGAAGTAAAATACACCTAGAATACCAAAAATATGAAAAACAAATATGCATAGACATACATTAACATATACGTAGGCAAGTATGGATGCGCACACCTTGTAGGGGAAACAAGCATGTAACAAGCACAAAACCAAGCGAAAGGTAAGTGTGAGAACTGAGAACGTAATTCAACCAATGCTTTAAAACCCAACCCGGCCTGACCGGTTCGATCGGTTGAACTAGTACCCAATTGTATAACCGAGTCGGGTGGGCTTTTAACCCACTACATTTTTAAAACCAATGAGATTCATTGATTTAACCGGTTAAACCAGTGACCCGGTCGGTTAAGACACATTTCAACCGGACCATTGATTGGTTATTTAAGATGATTTGTGTTGGATAATTGGACTATTAGTATATTTTTACTTGTTTTGGATGTTTGGAACATTGGCATATGATGAATAATTTCTATTTGATATTTGTTTTTTGATAAATGATGAAATACATTAAAGGAGAATGAAAAGAGGAAAAAAAAAGATACATCATTGTCCCTATAAATCCCAAAAAATCCAAAAGATGCAGCCTCCCAAAACTAAGCCTCAGTCCTCCTTCTGCATCATATCGAATGACGAAACCCCCTCGAACATGACAATCCTGCCCGTGTCCCTCCCAGCCAAAGCCTCAGCAACCTGATTAGCCCCCCTAGACACGAGCTTGAACGAGATATTCCAAGTTTCCAACCCCCACACAAGGACCAAGCTAGGCGAACCAAATGAATAAACCTCTACACAGACTGCTCGAGCCTCTCCATCCAGGCAATGATAGAAGACAAAGAGCTCTCCACTACCAAATCCTGATATCCCTGCGCTCTAGCGTGCCTCAGACCGACCATTAAGGCCACCAAAACGGCCCTCACCAAGCTCATCATCGCCACCAAGGCCGAAGTAAGCAAATAGTATATCACCCCCACTGTCTCTGAAAACACCACCAACCCCAGAGGGACTGGGCAGCCTTGGGAGAAGCCATCAAAATTCAGCTTGACCCACCCAACCTCTGAAGGACTCCAGGCTAACGGCAAAGCCGAAGAGCAACTACCACTCGCTGAGATCATATACCACTCATAAAATCCGTTGTCGTAATACCAACAAACTAACTCCTCGCAGACGCCCAAGAAGCCACAGACACCATGATCCCCTCAATCACACTCGAAGTCGAGGATGAAGTGTCCTAAAAGATGTCCCTGCTCTTCCCATTACCCTCCCATAAAAACTTAATCTACAGCTTCTCGATGTGAGAGGACACCACTCTAGGCAACCGAAAGATCAACATGTAGTACACCGGAAAGTTGGTCAAAGCAGCCTGAATAAGGGTAATTTTACCTCCCAGAGACAAATAGTTCCTTTTCCATACAAACAGGCGCTTCTCAATCCTCTCAATGACTGGGTCCCAAAATACCAAGGATGTGGATTTCCCCCCAAGGGCAACCCCAGATAAGACAAAGTCCACCCCCTTCCTACACCCAAAAGCCTCAACATATTGTGCCAGCACATCCTCCCTAACATGAATGCCTGACATCTAGTCTTGTCCAGATTCAACTTCATCCGGGAACCCATCTCAAAAACTCTAAGAATACTCTAATCCACCTAACCTGAGCTACCTCCGTCTCGGAAAACATAATCGTATCATCCGTTTTGTACCAAACCCCACTCTTCTTAGGAGATACAAGAGAAAATCCCAGCAAACATGATCATATGCTTTCTCCATATCCAAGTTATAAATTGCCCAACTTTCCCCACTCCTCCTCAAGGTATCCACACACTCGTTTGCAATGAGTACCCCATCCAGAACTTGTCGACCCTCCATGAAGGCACTCTGAGTCTGAGAAATAATCAAAGGTAAACTTTTTCTCACTTTATTTGCTAACATCTTCGATAGAACCTTATAGAAACCTCCCACTAAGCTAATGGCTCTGAAATCTTTGATATTCACTGCCCCTTCCTTCTTAGGTATCAACGACAAAAAGGTAGCACTAGCACTTATCTCAAAGGTGCAATTCCTGTAAAACTCCTCCATCACTCCCATAAATTCTTCCCTGATGATTGGCCAACACTTCTTATCAAACGACATAGTAAAACCATCCGGACCAGGGGATTTATCACCATCCATCTCCTTGATTGCCTCCCATACCTCCTCCTCCTGAAAAGGCCTTTCCAAGGCTTCTCTGTCTACATCTGAATCTGATGTAGTTCCACAGCTTTCTTGATGCCATTCCTCCTCTTCAAACACACACCCATCCACCTCAATTCTCCTTAGTGTATTGACCATGTTTCTAGCATTTGCCATTTTGTTAAAGAAAACATGGTGTTCTTGTCCCCTTCCTTCAACCAAGTCACCCTCGACTTCTACCTCCAACTTATCTTCTCCATCTCTACTAATTTGGCAAACTCCTTTTTAAGGTTCTCTTTAGTAAATTTATCACTGATTTGAACAGATCCTCTTTCCTCCTCTTCTATCCTCTCAATATCTTCTAGTATCCCTTTCTTCTTCTCTCCTACATTCCCAAAAGTTTCTTTATTCCATTTCTTCAATTCCTCTTTCAATCTTTTCAATTTCTTACAAAAAACTTAATTGGGATTTCCTATAACTTGAAAGCTCTGCCACCATTTCTTCACTAGATCCCCAAAACCAGCTTCTACTAACTACATATTTTCAAATCGGAAAGGTGAGGCTCAATTAAAAGTATCTTTGTACTCCAATAAAACTTGTGAATGATCTTATATGGGATTTGGTAACACCATCGCTTGGACTGAAGCATAACTATCCTCCCATTCATTTGATATCAAGAATCTATCTAACTTAGATTGCACAAAATTTTCTTGCTGATTACTCCATGTAAATTTCCCCCCATTTAGTGGAATATCTATCAAATCCCATATACTTATGAAGTCAATGAACTCCTTCATTGCAAATCTCCTTCTTCTTTTCACTGTTTTCTCCGAACTAAATCTGATAATATTAAAATCACCCCACCCCCCCTATTACCCAAGGCAAATTAACCCTCCTCATAACTTCATCCAGTTTCTCCCACAAATCAGCTAGCTGGATCTTCATTGGGCCCATACACTGACGAGAAAAAAATTTCCACTCCTGTCTACTTCTTGCAGCACACCAGAAATTGAGAACCTCCCTTGGTAGCTCCTGACTAATCTGAATTTCTTCTTCTTCCATGTTAACACAGTCCCTCCCGCTGTACCTACCGCTGGTACAACCTAAGTTACTAGAGCGTAGAGCGAGAGCGCCAATTACAAAAATACCCTAAAGTACAGATCGTCTTTAGAGTGTATATATATTGTATAATATTAATTATTTATATAATTAAAATATAAAATATTAGATAATAATATTTCATTTGATAAATTAAAATATTAATTTTATTTAAAGAAACATTCTTACTTAAATTAGAAAAAAGAATAAAAATTACATGATTTTTAATGTATTAAATTATATAATAAGCATTCTAAAAAACATAAATGAATATATTTTATTAAATAAATAGTAGATATGAAATATCAATTATTAGATGAAGAGTGCAAATAAAGAAAGAAAGAGAGTTAAATAATATTTTATTATAAAAAATAATAGACATGAGACTGAGAGATATTTTCGTCAGGGGAGAGAATTTTTGTCTCATTCAAGTTTTGTAAAAGGCAATCAGACAGCTAAAGCAACTGCATTTAATACAATTGACTTTTGGCATTTGAATATATTTTTTTTAGTATTTTTTTTTACACAAAAACGTGACTTACAAAGTAAGTACGTGATTTTCCTCTGTTGAGATCACAAATTTCCAACGAATTTATCTTTAATTCGTGGATTCGAGCGCTGAACGTAAGAGTGACGTACTATTTGGACGAATTAGGTTAAGCGTACAACAAAAAATCAATCTCCCTTTCTATCCAAGTCTCCCCCATAATTTTCTCCAACACAATCTCAATTTTCGACTCTTGAATAAACACCACATCGGGTTTCCATAGTCCTATTGTTGCATTAATAACCACCCTCCTATCCTTGATATTAAGCCCCCCCTGACATTCCATGTCACAATGTTCATTTTCATGAGGAACCAACCTATCCCCTCCCCCCCTCCCCTCTTACCTTCAAAAAAAACTTTCCCTCTCCCCTGCCTTCTAACAGATCCTCTATCACCTGAGCCACTTACTACTTCTCTCAAAGACCATGATAATTTCAAAAGTTCCCTCTTGCATTTCCTATCTCCAATACTTGCTATGATATGTTGTTGTTCTAATGCCACAAATAGAACTTTGACCTCATCCTCAAACCCATTGCAAGATACCACTATGAAGCTGCTGAACTCTGTTCAAACATGAATTTTCATAATATAAGTCGTACGATCCCCCATATTAAATCTCAACCATTCGATAAGTCTAGGTGACCAGAAAATCACATCAAATCGTGATATCAACCGGCGATGGCTTCAAATGACTTGATGACAATTAACAAGCCAATCATGTCTTAGGCTCTTAGCAATACATGATCTTTATGTGTAGCATATACACACAATCAAATCCAAACCATAACTATTACCCACCTTCCCACTATCTACCCATTTTTTTTACAAGCACGTCTCTTTGATTGACATGTGTCAATGCAGGGAACAAAGGAGATTTGGGGCTGGAATTTTCATACAGAAAGGAGTTTTAAGATGGACGAGAATTAAAGAAAAAGAAAAAGAGAGATGGAAGCAAATTGAAAACGACAAGGTAATCCCTCTCTCTCTCTCTCTCTCTCTCTCTCTCTCTCTCTCTCATGCACACACATGGTCTTCTGACTCCATCTCTGCCACCTATGTCGGCATCTACGACCGCCATGCCAGCCCAAAAGCAACTCAAATTTTCCTTTTTCCTTGATTTTCTGATATCCTCGCCATGACTGCAAATTCAAAGAGTGAAAGTTTAATTCACTCGTCGAGCGTCGTTGATCTACACTAAGAAGCCTTCAAAAGAACCATACAAAAGAAAATGGCATAATCAAAAGGTAGAAAAGCCTATTTTGAAGATGATCATCGCTGAACCTGTTTTGTGGTCCATTCACGACTCATGCCAGATCTACAAGAGAGTTGATGGTCATGTTCAGATTTTACAAGCGTGTTCACATCCCCTTTCTAATTGGTAGCTTATTGTTCATGGTGGGAGCAATCATCAGTAGTCAAGGTCAAAGTGAGGCCCATCCATCGTGACTTGAAATTCACCAAGAAGTTGTGTTCGGTTGGAAGCTTACTGTTTTTGATTGGAGAATAATGGATATAATAAAGGACATCCAAATGCAGCAAATAGATGAAGTGAGACTAAAGACTGAGTCTCTTTCAATGGTGGATTTGATACAAAAACGGCGTCTCAGAAAGCCATTGCAGTGTATCAAAGCTTTCTGCTCTACACAAACAGAAAACTCAAAAAGAAAAAGAAAGAAGGGTGTGGGGTTTTGATGCTATACTCCTCACACATATTACTACTATATTCTCCTCCAATAGGGTCCATGACCCAATAAATATGATCCTAGTGGCCAAATATGATTCGGGTTAGACCAGAAGTCCTTAACTTTGTTGGTCTAGCCCTCGATCCTAGTGGCCAAATATAATTCGGGTTAGACCAGAAATCTTTGACTTCGTTAGTCTAGCCCTCAGTCCTAGTGGCCAAATATGATTCGGTTGAGACTAAAAGTCCTTGACTTTGTTGGTCTAGTCCCATGATCCTTGAAGCAAATGACAGCAGATATCAGATCCAACGGTCTACAAGACTCAAAGATCAGATCCAACAGTCTAAATGACCCAGATATCAGATCCAACGGTCTAAATGACACATATTAGATCTAACGGTTTATATGACCCAAATATCAGATCCAATGGTCTAAATGACCCGGATATCAGATCCAACGGTCTAAATGACCAAGATATTAGATCCAACGATCTAAATGACCAAGATATCAGATCCAACAGTCTAAATGACTAAGATATCAGATCCAACGGTCTAAATGACCCAGATATCAGATGTAACGGTCTAAATGACCCAGACATCAGATCCAACTGTGTAATGACCCACATATCATATCCAACAGTCTAAATGACCCGGATATCAAATCCAACGGTCTAAATGATCCGGATATCAGATCCAACAGTCTTGATGACCTAAAATCATACTCATATTAGATAAGATCTTATTGATCCATTTCTTTTGAGAACTACGGTTGGCTTGATCCCACTTCGGGTACGTAGGCAGCCTAACAAATTAAACCAACCTCAGCCACACCTAAACCAAACCAGATATTGATTCATTTCTCTTAAAAACTACGGTTGGTTTGATCCCACTTCGGGTACGTAGGCAGCCTGACAAATGAAACCAGGTTCAGCCACAGCTAAACCAAATCATATCTTGATCCATACCTTTGAGAACTACGGTTGCCTTGATCCCATTTCGAGTACGTAGGCAACCTAACAAACTAAACCAGGCTCAGCGACAACCAAACACACCTAAACCAAATCATATCTTGATCCATACTTGAGAACTACGATTGGCTTGATCCCACTTCGGGTACGTAAGGAGCCTAACAAATTAAACCAGGCTCAGCCACAACCAAACAAAATCATATATTGATCCACTTCTTTTGAGAACTACGGTTGGCTTGATCCCACTTCGGGTACATAGGCAGCCTAACAAACTAAAACAGGCTCAGCCACAACCTAACTAAATCATATATTCATCAATTTCTTTTGAGAAATACGGTTGGCTTGATCCCACTTCGGGTACATAGGCATCCTAACAAACTAAACCAGGCTCAGCCATAACTAAACCGCAATCATATATTGATCCACTTCTTTTGAGAACTACGGTTGGCTTGATCTCACTTCGGGTACTTAGGCAGCATGGCATATTAAAACAGGCTCAACCACAATTAAACCAAATCATATATTCATCCATTTTCCCTTGAGAACTACGGTTGGCTTGATCCCATTTCGGGTATGATCCCACTTCGTGTACGTAAGTAGCCTAATAAATTAAACCAGGCTCGGCCACAACTAAACCAAATCATCTATTCATCCATTTTCCCTTGAGAACTACAGTTGGCTTCATCCCACTTCGGGTACGTAGGCAGCCTGATAAATTCAATCAGGCTCAGCTACAACCAAACCAAAATATATCGTGTCCCAGAAATACCGATGACCAATAACAATCATGATACAACAAAATAAGGTTTAAAGCTAGAATCAAAGGGTATTCCTTAATTTAGGATATAATTAAGAGACCTAAGGTCTTGAATGGGTCTACGCCACACATCATTAAGAGCTCACATACATGAATAAAATATGTTAGGCCAAAAATTGATATTTAACGGACCATATTTCACTCACGTATGTGAGCTCTTAATGATGTGTGGTGCAGACCCATTTAAGACCTTAGGTCTCTTAATTATATCCTACATTTAAGGAACACCCTTTGATTCTAGCTTTAAACCTTATTCTGTTGTATCATGATTATTACCGGACATCGGTATTTCTGGGACACGGTATATTTTGTTTTGGTTGTGGCTGAGCCTGATTGAATTTGTCAGGCTGCCTACGTACCCGAAGTGGGATCAAGCCAGCCGTAGTTCTCGAAAGAAGTGGATCAATAGGTGGTTTTTGTTTAGTTGTGGCTGAGCCTGATTCAATTTATTAGGCTGCCTACATACCCGAAGTGGGATCAAGCCAACTGTAGTTATCAAGAGAAATGGATGAATATATGATTTAGTTTAGGTGTGGTTGAGCCTGGTTTCATTTGTCAGGCTGCCTGCGTACCCGAAGTGGGATCAAGCCAACCGTAGTTCTCAAGAGAAATGAATCAATATATGGTTTGGTTTAGGTGTGGCTGAGCCTAGTTTAATTTGTTAGGTTGCCTACGTATCCGAAGTGGGATCAAGCCAACCGTAGTTCTCAAAAGAATGGATCAAGGTACGGTTTGGTTTAGGTGTGTTTGGTTATGGCTAAGCCTGGTTTACTTTTTTAGGCTACCTACGTACCAGAAGTGGGATCAAGTCAACCGTAGTTCTCAAAGGTATGGATCAAAATATGATTTGGTTTCGGTGTGCCTGAGCCTGGTTTCATTTGTCAGGCTGCCTACGTACTCAAAGTGGGAACAAGCCAACCGTAGTTCTCAAGAGAAATGAATCAATATATGGTTTGGTTTGGTTTAGGTGTGGCTGAGCCTGGCTTAATTTGTTAGGCTGCCTACATACCCGAAGTGGGATCAAACCAACCGTAGTTCTCAAAAGAAATGGATCAATAAGATCTTATCTGATATGAGTATGATTTTAGGTCATCAAGACTGTTGGATCTAATATCCGGGTGATATCCTGGTCATTTAGACTGTTGGATCTGATATGTGGGTCATTTAGACCGTTAAATTAGATGCCTTGGTCATTTAAACCGTTAGATCTGATATCTGGATCATTTAGACCGTTGGATCTGATATCTTTGGATCTAATATCTTAGTCATTTAGACCGTTGGATCTGATATCTTGATCATTTAGACTGTTGACTCTGATAGCTTGGTCATTTAGACCGTTGGATCTGATATATGGGTCATTTAGACCGTTGGATCTGATATCTTGGTCATTTAGAATGTTGGATCTGATATCCGGGTCATTTAGACCGTTGGATCTAACATTCGAGTCATATAGATCGTTAGATCTGATATCTACGTCATTTAGACCGTTAGATCTGATTTCTGGGTCATTTAGACCGTTGGATCTGATAATTGAGTCATGTAGACCGTTGGATCTGATATCTGTTGTCATTTGCTTCAAGGATCATGGGACTAGACCAACAAAGTCAAGGACTTCTGGTCTAACCCGAATCATATTTGACCACTAGGACCGAGGGGTAGACCAACAAAGTCAAGGACTTCTAGTCTAACTCGAATCATATTTGGCCACTAGGACCGAGGGCTAGACCAACAAAGTCAAAGACTTCTGGTCTAACCCGAATCATATTTGGCCACTAAAACCGAGGGCTAGACCAACAAAGTCAAAGACTTCTGGTCTAAACCGAATCATATTTGACCACTAGGACCGAGGACTAGACCAACAAAGTCAAGGACTTCTAGTCTAACCCGAATCATATTTGGCCACTAGGACCGAGGGCTAGACCAACAAAGTCAAAAGACTTCTGGTCTAACCCGAATCATATTTGGCCACTAAAACCGAGGGCTAGACCAACAAAGTCAAAGACTTCTGGTCTAACCCGAATCATATTTGGCCACTAGGACCGAGGACTAGACCAACAAAGTCAAAGACTTCTGGTCTAACCCAAATCATATTTGGCCACTAGAACCGAGGGCTAGACCAACAAAGTCAAAGACTTTTGGTCTAACCCGAATCATATTTGGCCACTGGGACTGAGGACTACACCAACAAAGTCAAGGACTTCTGGTCTAACCCGAATCATATTTGGCCACTAGGACCATATTTATTGGGTCAAGGACCCTATTGGAGGAGAATATAGTAGTAATATGTGTGAGGAGTATAGTATCAAAACCCCCCACCCTTCTTCCTTCTTTCTCTTTCTTTTGGAGTTTTCTGTTTGTGCAGAGCAGAAAGCTTTTATACACGGCAATGGCTTTTTGAGATGTCGTTTCTGTATCAAATCCACCATTGAAAGAGACTCAGTCTTTAGTCTCACTCCATCTATTTGCTGCATCTAGAGGTCCTTTATTATATTCATTATTCTCCAATCAAAAACAATAAGCTTCCAACCGAACACAACTTTTTCTTGGTGAATTTCAAGCCATGATGGATGAGCCTCACTGTGACCTTGACTATTGATAATTGCTCCCACCATGAACAATAAGCTACCCATCAGAAAGGGGATGTGAACACACTTGCAAAATCTGAACATGACCATCAGCTCTCTTGTAGATCTGGCATGAGTCGTGAATGGACCCGATGATCCACAAAACAGGGCCAGCGATGATCATCTTCAAAATAGGCTTTTCTACCTTTTGATTATGTCATTTTCTTTTATATAGTTCTCTTGAAGGCGTCTTGGTGCAGATCAACGACCCTCGACAAGTGAATGAAACTTTCACTCTTTGAATTTGCAGTCATGGCAGGGTTACCAGAAAATCAAGGAAAAAGGAAAATTTGAGTTGATTTTGGGCTGCCATGGCAGTCGTAGATGCCGACATAAGTGGCAGAGATGGAGTCAGAAGACCATGTGTGAGCATGAGAGAGAGAGAGAGAGAGAGAGATTACCTTGTCGTTTTCAATTTGCTTCTGTCTCTCTTTTTCTTTTTCTTTAAGTCTCCTCCATCTCAAAACTCCTTTCTGTATGAAAATTCCAGCCCAAAATCTCCCATTATATAATAGTCAAAGTGTTTTTAATAACCACTTTGACACATGTCAATCAAAGAGACATGCTTTTAAAAAAAATGGGTAGATAGTGGGAAGGTGGGTAATAGTTATGGTTTGGATTTGATTGTGTTTATGCAATTATGCTACACATAAAGATCATGTATTGCTAAGACATGATTGGCTTGTTAATTGTCATCAAGTCATTTGAAGCCATCGCCGGTCGATCTCACGATTTGACCTGATTTTCTGGTCACCCAGACTGATAGAATGGTTGAGATTTAATATGGCGAATCATAACACTCTTATATTATGAAAATTCATGTTTCAACAAACTCCATAATTTTACTTATAACCTATTCTAACACTTCCACAGCCTGCAACGTCTCCAAATATGTCTCCTCCCGTCTTGTGTTTTGACATAATTTGTGATCTTTCCCCAAGTTGTATTACTGCTAAAGGAGTAATCTCCTGTTGATTATCTGGCCCGACTAGGCTGAGGCAGAGATTCCCCATTGTGTCCTCACATTTGTTCACTTCTGAATCTGATTCGACTTGAACCACCTCTTCCCAACTTCTGAGCCTTTTCTTGCTCCTGGAGAATCCCTTACTTTCAAGCAATCCTACCACCCCTGTCACCGACCCCCCCTCCCCCCGTACTCAACACTCCCATAGAGCAGCACCTGGATTGTCTCCCTCAATCTCCTTTCTTCGACTCCTCCCCTGCCTTTGTGTATCAAACTCGCCCTCTTCTAAAACTAGGTTACATAATCCTTCCCTTGAACTCACCGTTACTGGCTTCGTCCCACTTTCGTCAACATTGCCCTCCTTCTGGCCCGTGAGTAAAGAAGGGGTAGAAGGAGAAGTACACGAAGAGATATCAGAAGAGGATGCAGATATTAGTGTTCTACTTACTTGATGGGCACACTAATGCGGATTCCTCTCCATTACCCAGTTAAATTCTTCATCAGGCAGATATCTCTCACCAACTAACAACAGCGTTTCCCCCCATCTCGATTCCAATTCTCCAACGAAGCATCTCCCAATATTCGATGGCGTTGAGCACAAGAGATCTCTCGAACACAGTTAATGACTCGATTTCTTGCTGAGTGCTGACCCGTGAAGCATCGTCTCCTGCATCCTCGTCTACCTTCAGGCTACTGGTCTGATAATGTTCCACAGATTGATTTCGACATTGTGTATTCCATGGGCTTCAACTTGGGCTTGGTAACCTCCTCAATGGGTTTCCCTTGTATATGGGTCTTCCTTCGGACCCCATCGGATACGTGCTTAAGTCCGAGGATTGGGCCTCAAAGCATTCATGATTCGGGTTAGATCACTGGGCCTAGCATCCACCTACCTGGCCTATTGGACTGGGTCACTCCATTCTCCATGCTCCCCAACCCTAACATATCTCAAATTTGAGTATGTCCCCATATGCCTCTCATTCCTACGATCAGAAGAGATCGTAGGGTCCAAATGTAATGATTTCCGTACATCGTCTTCCTCAGCTGAGTCAGCTCCTCACCAAGATTTCTCTCCCACTGATTGCCTCGACACCTGACAATCCCCCAACTCTTGAACCTCTGCACTCGAATCCACGGAGACACTTCGTCTCTCCCACCAAATAGGACATGCAAATCATGATCTACTATTTTTCAGCCAAACAATTCTGGCCATACCTTCACTAGAGGACATTTAACCAGCAACCTGAATTCGCAACCGACAGGAATGACCCCTTCTACCTCTCCCACAATACATGATTTCACAAAATCATAGCTCCCCTTCCCATTTCCACGATTGATGCTGCTGCATACTCCATCTCCCTCAACCACCCACTCCCCCTTTTCCGCCCACCTAAATATTCCATATCCTCCAACATAATTCCTTTCTCTGCCAGAAACTTCTGAAGGATTCTATAGAAACTCGTTTGAATCAGGACCCTGTGTACTATTTTCTCGAATACCCAAACTCCAATAAGCTACATCATATACCTTTCTCCAACCCCAGCCTTGCTTCCCCTCTGGAAAGAACACCCTGTTCCTTTGATTGCCTCCTAATCCTACTGACACCATAACATATTTACCTCTGATGCTGCTCCCCACCTCCATCATACAATATCGAGATCCATTGCTAAGGGTACCAATGATTTTATTAGCTGAAACCCCCTCCGAATACCTCACTCACTCCCTTGAAAAACCAGTTTGTCTCCTCTTTGATTAAGGTGATCACCGACCACAAATCTTGTGTTCGTTCAGTAATGCGTAAGGTTTGAATGGGGTTGCGCCAGAAATTAACTTCGAACGACTTGCTATCAATTTGGAATATTCGTTTTTCCATCCTGCCTTTGCGACACCGGCAAAACAAGTTTGTTGTCCGCCAATTCTAGCCTTGTGGCCAGTTTAAGAGCGCTAAGTGTGAGTGTGTGACTCTTGAATTCTAGCCTTCACCATGGCTCAATTTATGCTGTATAAACCCCGCTGCTATAACTTGTCTAGGAGATCCCATCCTTAATGTTGAAGAAAAGCAAGTGCTTCAAAAAACTGAGTTTGTATTTTACATTTCAGATTTCCACATTCCAAAAATAAACAGATAGATATTCGTTATTCCTTTAAATCCATCTTGACAGATTATGATTATTACAGGTCTGTCCAGATGAACTAATTACCGGTGCAAGATGGCTTCTCTATAGGCAAAATTCACTCCAGCATAAAACAAATAAAAAGATCAATGCTATAGATTTCAATCTACTGTGAAAAAAAGACATGGATTACGCAGAATCTTTAAATAAACATGGTAGGCAAACCCTGTTTTAGCACATAGGTTAGCTCTTAGTTGCTTAAGCACAACCACAAAAACCATGGTCCTGAAAAGCAATTGATAGAAGATAAAAAAATGGATAGAAAGGTATGAATATCAGTATCAGATGCATGCTCAAACTAATGCATGTGTTGTACTATTTGTTCACAAAAAAAGATAAAAACGAAAGATTTAGTGCTTTAGCTAACAGGTTAGGGAAAAATACGTACTCACTGGACCGTTCAAGTTTCAGAGAGAGGTAATTTGATAAGCCAAAAAGCTCTAGAATTCTTTTGACATATAGATCAGCCGGAGCTAATGCCGCACAGCACTGCAACAGGAATAGATCATGCTCTAAACCTGGCGACCTGCACAAAAGAATCAAAAAACAAAGAATACTGAAAAGCAACACCCCCTTTTAAGAAATTTGCACTCAAGTCACTCTTTAATGAAGAAAAAATGAATCATGGAGCTTCCCCCTTTTCATTTTGAGAATATGTGGACACTCCATCCATCCTTTCAAGAATAGATGGGTGATTGGTGGGATGAGAGGGATATGATCAACTCATGATGGGCAGGATTCATATTTATGAGATCCCTCAAGTTCATTAGTAAAAAAAAAAAAAAAAACTCAAGACGTGGAATAAAGAGATGTTTGGAGTGGTAATTGATGAGAAGTATAGGCATCAAGAGGCTATAGCAAATCTATATACAAAAAGAAGAGGAAGTAACCTAGTAAACCTTGAATATGTCGAACTTGATAGTAATAAGGAGTGGAAGGCAGAATGGAAAGAGGTCCTTGGGAAAATAGAGATATTAAGTGGAGTCAGAAGGTAAAGGTTACATGGATCAAAGATGGGGATGGGAACACCAAATGTTTCCATTGTCGGGCAAACTTTAGAAGGAGTATTAATGAGATAGCAAGAGTGATGGTGATGGGTTGATGATTGAGGAGATTAGTGGTGTGGAGGAAGCTTTACATCCTTCTTTTCTAGATTATACTCTGCAAATCAGGATCTGAAATTTAACTTTAATGCAAATACAATGGGGGTGGCCCTAAGGTGGATTGGGAGAAGGCTAGGTGCCTTGAGAGGGATTTCCAGGAGGAGGTCAAAAAGGTAATCTTTGAAGTAGATAGAAATAAAACTCCAGGTCCAGATGGTTTTACTATGGCATTCTTTCAAGAATGCTCGGATATTATCAAAGAGGATCTTATGAAAGTCTTTGGGAGTTTCATACTGGATAATCAACAAAATCACTAATAAAATATTTTTAGCGTTGATCCCTAAAAAGAAAGGAGCCAAGGAGATTACAGTTTTTTGACCTATCGGTCAAACTACTGAGATTAAAGGAAGTCATAGAGTTATTCTCTCATATCATCAGAGTGCTTTTATCCAGGGGAGGCAGATTCATGATGGGGCCTCGATAGCGAATGAGAACCTTGAGGAAAGAAGGAGATGGAGGAAGGCCGGATTAGTGTTCAAGCTAGATCTTGAAAAGGCTTATGATACGGTTGAGTAGGGGTTCCTTGAATCAGTAATTCGATGAAAAAGTTTTGGGCCAAGGCGGTGTAGTTGGATTAGAGGGTTTATGAGAAATGTGACCTTCTCTTTTGATTGAATGGGACTGTTAAAGGTCACTTCCCTTCCTTTGGCAGGTAGAGACAGGGAGACCCGCTATCACCCTAATGAGTGACATCTTAGGTTACTTTCTATATCAAGTGAGAGGGATGGGTCTCATTGAGAGGTTTAAAGTTGGATATGGTTGAGTGTCTATATCTCATCTACAGTTGGCAGACGATACCATCCTCTTCATTGGAGCTTCTATGGAACAAGTGCTCTAGTTCTACACCAAATGCATTCTTAAGTGCGTGTAAATCGTTTCAAGGCTGAAAGTGAATCTTGAGAAAAGTAATATTGCAAGCATCCTTGTAGATTCAGGTACACTGTTACAGTGTATCAGTACTTTAAGAGTGCAGGATATGAGTGGCCTTTGAAGTACTTGGGTCCACCACTTGGAGACAACCCGAGGAGTGCACATTTTTGGGAACTTGTCTTAGAAAAAAGCTGAAAAGAGATTGGCCTATTGGACGAAAAGCTACTTATCCTTTGGTGGGAGAATTATATTGATGCGGTTTGCCTTGGCCAATATTCCTATATATTCGTGGGGGGTTCAGGAAGGATCACTTGGTGTGTTGGGAGACAGTGTGTTGGGACAAAGTGAGAGGGGGGCTAAATTCAGGTAACATATGGTCCGTAACTCTGCTCTACTTGGTAAAAGGCTATAAGATTTGGTGCAGAACCCGAGTCTCTAATGTAAGGTAATTGTTAGCAAATATGCAAACATGATAATGGTTGGGTTATCGACATTAGTGTTAGGCCCCTTACTGGTAGTCCTTGGAGAGAGATTTCTCTCTCTCCACTATCCCAGTTTAACCTTGGGGCTGGGACTAGGATTAGATTTTGGCCTAATCTATGGGGAGGTGATTCCACTTTGGCAAAGAAATTTCCTCATCTTTGAGATTGTGTTCTATTAGGGATCCTTTTGTGGCTGATGTATTGGCTTGGTCGTCTATGGACTAGTCCAAAACCTTAGACGGCTAGACCAGATTAGGATGAACTATCGTATCTTTTTGAATATCTAAAGGAAGTATTTCTTGATTCTAATACCTCTGATTCTTGTATTTGGTCTCCAGATCCTCGTGGCATTTTTCGACCAAATCTTTCTTTTGCATGATCAACAGTGATAGTAATATCCCTTTTTCTCCACCCATTTCCTCGGGACTTCTAA
>JAUPMG010251668.1:0-21877 GCA_031762675.1 Pachysandra terminalis | reverse complement strand
TCTTTTATTTTCTTTTATAACTTACAAAACCTACTCAACCCTTTCTTCCTCTCTCTATTTTCTTTCCCACGCAGAATTCTATCTCTCGACTTTTTCTTTTGCTCTTGATTTTCTAATTTTTCTTTTGTAAAGCTAATTAACTTATTGTTTTTATGCAAATGAACCACAAAGATAAGTTGACTCCTTAATTTGCTGCAATCAAAAATCGTCTGCCCACGTTATTTCCTCGAACGCCTGTAATCTTTCTCTTACAAAACTAACCTTAAATCTCAAACGCTCTACATTCCTCTCACTCTATTTATTCTCCTCCTAATTTATTTTTGATTTTTCTCTTCTTCCTTTCTTCCTCCCTTCTTCTTCAATAATTGTTTCTCTTTTTGCAGGTTCAATCTCCTATCATGCCTTATTCCAATCGTCTATACACTGGGTCCCGTCTCAGAAACCGGGTGATTCGTTTACTACTTGATTTGTTTCCTTACTTCTCCTTCTTCCTCAACATATTTTTCTCTTTTTGCAGGTTCAATCGCGGTCTCATGCCTTACTCCAATCGTCTATACACCGGGTCGCATCTCCTAAACCGGGTGATTATATGATTTTCAAGGTTCGTGGAGGCAATAGTTTCTCAAATTTAGATTGATCTGTTAAACCCCAGGGACTTAAACGCATCAATCTCATATTTACTGATGCATACTGTAATGTTGTCTTCACAGTTGATGGCCGATCTTCAAATGACTTCAATGGTTTTTTTTTCCTGTAAAATATTTTTCTTCTAATTTTTACTCCTTTTCCTTCTCTTCTAAATTAGAATTTTTCACGGTTTGTGCAGGCAGTAGTTTCTCAAATTTCGATCGATCTGTTAAACGCCTGGGTCTTTAACACAGCAATCTCAGATTCGTTGATGCATACTTGAGTGTTGGCTTTAGGGCTGATCTTCAAGTGATTGCAATTGTTTTTTTTTTTTAAAAAAACTTTTTGCCTTAGGGTTGATGGCCGATCTTCAAATGATTGCAAGGGTTTTTTTTTTTCTTTTTTCCTGTAATATATTTTTCTTCCAATTTTTTCCCCTTTTCCTTCTTTCTTCCTCGAGTTTCTCATCCTATATTTTGTATTTGTTTGAGTGGACCCGATTCAAAACCGACTACTCTTTATTATGTTCGTAAAGAAGAAACGCCATGATCTCTACTGTGTGAAGCTTAGGCTTCCAATCCTATTTGGTGTTTAGATCAGAATGCCAAAGCATGGAACCGACGGATTCTGGTAACCTGTACTTTTGGAACTTAC
The DNA here is from genome assembly GCA_031762675.1 of Pachysandra terminalis. Classification (NCBI taxonomy): domain Eukaryota; kingdom Viridiplantae; phylum Streptophyta; class Magnoliopsida; order Buxales; family Buxaceae; genus Pachysandra; species Pachysandra terminalis. The sequence continues at coordinate 20,596 of JAUPMG010251668.1, read as the reverse complement.
TATTGTTTTCCTTGGAACTGATGACATGTAATTTTGTAAACCTTCTTTCAGTTTTTTTTTTAATTTTTTTAAACCTTCCTTCAGTTACTATTTTTAATTTTTTTCAGTTACTATTTCAAATTCTAAGCTGTCTCTCTCAGTTTTTCACATGCTTTGTTTTCTCATAACTAAAAATTACAGGGGCTAAAATGCATTAAATAAGCATCAGTTTCTGGTTTTACAAATTGCTTATTTTTCTCCATATATGGCTTTTTTTTGGATCATTTGAATTCAGATGGTAGAGGTTAGAGAGAGATTGTCGTAATGTAGAAATGCAATGGAAATGTGTTTGAACTTGATGTGAAATAAGGAAAACCAACAAAAAGTTATATACATATCTTTCGGTGCCTTCACAATGATTTTTCAAGATGAAAAAGTAATAACGTTTCAATGAATTTTATTTGGTGTTGGGAAAAGATAATTACATAATCTAATATCGGTTATTTTGTGTTAAAAAAATCACACTTTTTTAGAATGTTAGTTATTAGTTATAATAGTAATGGGTCTCTTGCCTTATCTCTTGGTTCTTGGATTTTCCAGTCTAAAACTTTGTTGAACTTGGATGTCAAATTTCATGTTAAAATGATTTAGTAGGTGGAGATATTTTATAGAGCTTATGTAAGACCAGAATAAATTATTGCTTTCTTTTGTTTTAAATTGAAGCCTCTTTTAACATTCTTATCTTTATTAATCTATAGTGTTTGTAGTTAATTGTATTCACTATAGGAACCTACCTGCACAATTTTGGTAATGAATAAAAGTGAATAATGAAATCTACAGGAAAATAACTTGGTTATTTAACTCTTTTATATAGTTGTCCAAATGATTAGAGGTGCAATTTGGGTCGGGCTAACTCGAGCCCAAACTGATGGATTTTACTGTACTTCGGGTTGAAAAAACGCAACTCGATTTAAATTAGTTTGATTTTGGGTTAGGGTTTCGAGTAACCTGATCCAACTTGAAACCCAAACCGAATTAACCCGTTTTTTAAAGTACTTATAAATTTTAATAAATATAATAAATTGGGTTTATTGAAACCCCTCTAATCTTTTGTTATTTTTAAATAAGCTCTTTGGTATATACGCTACACACGTCACTGTCTCTTTCTCTGCAAGTGTTAATTAATTTAAAAACATTAAGCATCACTTGAGTTTTGTTATTGTTTCACCATCTATTTCTATCATTGAAGATGATCATGAATTTATTGATCAATAAAGAAAATACTTCATACATATAGATATTATTAGACAATGCATGGCTTTTCTATTTAGTTCACAATCCAAGAAACAAGATTTTTACGAGTTGTGTAAAACTCATAATATGAAAGCTAAAAAATTCCCTATGGATGTTAAAAATCGTTGGAACTCAACATTTTTAACGTTAGAAAGCGCATTAGAATATAAAAACTTAATTACTAAATTTTGTAGATAAAAAATGCCTGATTGTCGTGTGACTGATTCAAATTGGAATACAGCTAGCATATTTAAAAACTTTTTAGAAGTCTTTAATGATTGTACAAAAATTTTATTTGGTATTTATTATCTAACTTCTCCAAAAATAATATCATGTTCATATAACATAAGTTGTTCTTTTGCAACATACAGAAATAAACCTGATTTTAAAGATATATGTAAAACAATGGAGCATAAATTTTTAAAGTACTAGAAAGATATTCTCTTATTATATTGCTTATCAACTATAATGAACCCTATGATTAAAATTATAGGTTTAACACAATTGTTAAATGAATTCAGTAAAAAAATGCAACTTAATGAAGAAGTTAATATCGATAGTGAAGATACTATTGATATAAGTAACCCACCAACATTAGTTGATATTAATTAAATTAAATCATTACTTAAACAACTTTTTAATGAATATCAATTACAATTAGGTAATAAAATTGCTACAATAGTTCAAACACCTCCACTAATATATAGATCTAATTTAGCTTTTAATTTACTACACAATATCAGTTTAATAGGAAACCAATCAATGAGTGATACATATTCAGAATTATCACCTTACTTAGACACCAACATATTAACTTTTAGTAATACAAAAGAATATGATAATTTTGATTGTTTGGCCTGGTGGAAAGCAAATACAACTCAGTATCCTGTGCTTTCCACAATGGCCTGTGATCTACTAATGGTTCCAATGTCTACAGTGGCCTCGGAATCAGCTTTTAGTGCATGTGGAAGAGTCGTGGTCTGTGGAGTGCTACATTTGCTTGAAGGATTGGTTCAATGCTGAAGATAGGATACAAGATAAGCTTGATTTGAATTCACTTGATGTACAATTTGAAAATTTAGAACTTAATTTGTAATTTTTTTTTATTTTCGCTCAATGTAATTTTTAGTTGTATTTGTTAGGGTTATAGTTTGTAAACAATTGCAAATGATCGATAGGTGAGTGGGTGCCGACCTAGTTAGGACGTGCTCATACTATAGTGATGTAGTTTTCAACCCAAATCCTTTTTATAATTTTGATTCAATAAATAAAATGAGATTTATTTTTTATGGGCTTTTATTGCTATTCACTTGTATTAGTAAAGTAATATTAGTATTATAAGTTGTAAATAATTTATAACTTATAAATTTTATTTTACAAACCTTTAAAGTTGTATAAGTTTTTATAAGTTATAAAGTAACTTGTAAGTTTTTATAAGTTTTATAGGTAACATATTTTTTATAAGTTTAAATTTATATTTTTTATAAGCTTTTACAAGTTTTAGAAACTTAAAGTTATATTCTTTATTATTTTTTATAAGTTTTAATTTATATTTTTTATAAGGTTTTATAAATTTTAATATGATTATATAAGTTTTACATAAGTTATAAATATTATTTTTCACTTATATAGTTTTTATATAAATTTTAATAAGTTTATAAACATTTTTAATTTTATAAGTTGTAAATTACATCTCTATGTAGGGTTCTTCTTCTTCCCTTTCTTTTAGGGTTTGGGGAGATGAAGATAAGAAAAAACCAGAAAAATCAGTGGATAAGAGAGAAGAGAGGAGATTAGGATTCTAGAAGAAAAAAAGAGAGAGATAGAATTGGAGTAAGATTAGAAGAGAGAAGAAGGAGGGATCAGATTCTGAAGAATATTGAGATTGAAAGAGAGATAGAGATTAAGAGAGAGTTTGAGATGAGAAAGAGAGTTCGCCGACACCGACCCTCCATGCCTATAAAAAGAGGCGACCCTAAGGGAAAGAGGGAAGAAAAGGATCGTGAGAAATCAAAGCCAAAAAACCCCATCTTCAACTTTCGTCAATGCCGAGACCAAAACCCTCTATTTTCTGCTGATCGTCAACCACAAAACCCAAATCAAAACCCCATCAAAATTCTCATCACCTGCTACAAAATCCCCAAAACCCCCAATCATAACTCTTCTATGTTCGTCCAACCAAAAACACCCTAAATCCGCATTGGAATCACTCGTTGAAACCCTATAAAACCCTCATAAAAAACCTAGCCGAAACCCAGAATTCCCTCCTATATTTTTCCTCTGTTCATCCCTAATCGAAACCCCATTCAAAACCTTTCTAATTCCAAACTCCAATTGATTTTCAAAGTCCTCGTCTAAATCTACCCGAAAATCCCCATTCGTCCCAACCTAATTGTTGTTCGTCCTACTCAAATTCTGTTGAATCTTTGCAAAAACCATTAGATTTTGTCCAAACCCCATCCAAAATCCCAACAAAAAACTACGAACATGCTACTAGAGATCCTAGGTAATTGCTTATGATTTGATTTTTATTTTTTATAAAGAAGGAATTCAAAGGCATATGTTTATATTTTTCTGACTTGATTGGTCTTACATCGTTCCAAACAATGGATTATTTTTCTAAATTTTCTAAGTTGAGTTTTCTTATTCAATTCAAGCATGGATCAATGTGATATCCTACGGAGCCAGCTGGAAGTTCATGTTCAATATTTATGCCTAATAGCTTTTACTTTTGTTGATGATTTGGAGAACACTTAGATTACTTTATTTATTTATTTATTATTATTATTTTAGACTTATTTATTTAGGATTAGATTAGCTTTGAGATGCTTTAGGTTTTAGGACATCTTAATTTTTGACTTATTTTGAGATGCTTTTAGGTCACTTCAAGTATTTAGGATTTTTATATTTTTTTCTATCCTAGGTTGTTTTAGGAATTAGGTATTTTATTTACCTTTATAATTTAGGCCTTTAGGATTTATTTGAATTTTTCTAGGAGTATCTTATTATTTTAGGAATGTACTTAATTGGTCAAATAAACTTAGACCAGGTGACCGGTTAAACCGGAAGAGAGTGGGTGCCTAACACCTTCTTGCCCTCTTAACTAAACCTCCTATCCAATCTGGTTAACCATGTTTAAAAGCTTATTTTTTGAGTCTATTTTTGAGATTAAATGACCTACCTAGGGGACCATTCATACTTGAACTCGATGAATGGTGGCAACTCCAATCAACCCAATCTATCTCGGGTCCACCCGACCCGGGGTAGTTAACAGCCATAACATTAAATGAATATCAAATAGCAAACACAAGTGATGAATGTCATTAAAATATAGAAAACTGTTAAATAGTGAAATGAATGAATGCTATGCAAAATGATAAATAAGCACAGGTAATGCAACACACCATTTATGAATGCTAATGAATGCATCGGCCGGTTTTCCTAGTAATTATTACGTGGTATTCCTTACACACTCTCACCACCTCATCTCTCATGTGTACATCGTGGTTTTGCAAGAGTTTCAACCCACGGGGCTCAATTCCCCTAACTATTTCTCTCACACCAGGTTGAGGACTTTAGAACCCAAGGAGTCCACAAGAGAGTGTCCTTTAAAAGCAAACAGAAATAATAATAATAATCATACTAGCATACATTCTTCACAAACACACAAACACACACACACACACAGTCCATCATTCTTATGTATATCTAATACATAGGTTGGTCTCACAGAGCTCAATTTCCTAAACCAATTCACCCTTGTTCCATATGCATGTCTAATGCAACATATACATACTTGCACATTTAATTCTACCATATAAATATGTAAAACATCTCGAAACACTCGTATTAGCCTAATTCATAAGTTTTGGTCACCTAACCCATCTTGTAGGACAGCAAACATAGCCAAATACACAATTTATTGCACAATTCATCACACGCATACTTTTATAGGGTAAAACAACCACACAAAATCTTATTAGGGTCAAATCCAACTCCCCACAAAATATCACACACATAGGGCTTCGGTCCATACTTCAATCGGACCTAAGGTCAGACCAAAGGCTTCGGCTCATGCTCTCGGTTCCTCCCCAGCCTTGGTTCATAGACCAGCAACTTTAAGGGTTTTTCCAGCCTTGACGTACGTTCGGTACTTTGACCATAACTAATGATATACTTTTTGAAATCATCTCAAACTTGATGCACTGTGTTCCTAACGAACAAGGGAATCATAAAAAAATATAAAATAAATTATTTAACTTTTTTCCATCCCAAGTTAGACCCCAAGTCAGTCGAAGCTCGGGTCTACTCCAGAACAATTTCGGTTTTCACTCCTTTTGCCCTCTATTGGTGTTACACCTTATATAATCTTCATTCATGTATTTATTATTCATTCTATAGTCCTCTTTCATGCCTGCGTTCTAGCCAATCTATTTTTCATAAATTCCATTCATTCATGAGCATAAACCTACACACACATATGCGTATATATATATATATATCCTCATACTCCATAAACGCACCTTACAACACATGTACTTAATTATATGAGCATACTCAGATCTGCGATTAGATACGCACACACACACACACTTATATACACAAACACACATGCATAGACATGTTTACAGTCACCCACACCCATGGTTATTAATATTAATATATGAGGAGCGACCAAGGTGACCTACCTCTTGCTGAAGACTCAGATTTCTGTAGAACTTCCTTCCTTTCTTCTTCTTCTAGCCTTTTCTCTCTTTTCCCACTTCCTTGTCTTCTGATCTTGCAGTAACTTTCGCATTATCTTTCTCAGCCTAACCCATGTCAATCATCATTATAGCCTCTCATTTCATGCCACAATAATCTTATAACTCAATTCTTTTACCAAATATACCATTGTATCTTTTGTTTTTTGACTTAAATTACCCCTACATTATTTAACAATCTCTTATACGCTCAGGACTCTGTTTGGATCCCAAGAATATGCCAAAAAGTTAGTTAGAAAAATAATATGCCAGAAAGTGAAATTTAATTAATTTTATTGGAAGCTGTTTGGTTCTATTAGGAAAATGTATGACTATGAAAAAAAAATTAATTTTGATGTTTGGATAATAGGAATGAAGGAGAGAATTTTTTCATCTACCCTATTTACCCTTCATTGTTTAAGTGTTGGACGATGGAAGCTTTTATGGTGAAAGGTAGTGTAAGAACTTGAAAACTAGACAAGAAAAGAACGTTTAATAAGAAGGGTAAAATGGTAATTTAATAAATCCATATTTAAAAGATGGTAAATAAAATAATTATAACTAGATGTATACATTAAAATAAATAAGTTAAGTGTTAGTAATAACAATTTGGGTTGAATTAAATCAATTGGGCTTAATGTAGGCAAACAAGGCTTAATAACTTAAGTTAGGCTTAATTGGACTAGATATGGGCTTAGTACTAATCTAATGGGCTAAAGTAGTTCCTTAAGGCCCAAGAAAATTAAAGATCCAAATAATTAACACTCATTTCGTGGCTAATAAATAGGTAATTAATAAATACAAGATATAGTCAAACCAGGAGTCTAGATAACTTCCAAATCTTAGTTAACAATCCTAATATAACTAGGACACTTAAATCATTATAAAATTGTTAAAAGAAGTTAATTAGAGGATTAGAAAAAAAAGGAATTTCATGGAGAACCCTATCTAGAACTAGAAGATGATCAACAACCCAGAAAATTGAAGAACGCACATCAAAGAAAGAATCCTATAGCAATCTATGTGAGTTTTCCTTCAATGTCTTGTGTATTTACTTCTAGCATAATGTTGAAAATATGATGGAATCCTTGTTCTTTATTTCAAAACCTTCCTTATGTTCTTATAATTAAAACCCATAAAGAAAGAGTAATTATCATCATCTACTTAGGAAACCAAAAAGAAGATTAAAACTGGACAGATTTTAATATTCTGACTTTATCGATTAAATAAACCTAGGTAAATATTTTATATAATTTATTTTATATTTTATAAGATTTATCTATTTGTTAGGAACCCATCAAAACAAGTTTGAGGTGATTCCGATAAATATGTAGAAAGTTATGCCTAAAACACTGAACCTGTATCACACTGAAAAACCCAGAACCCTATCGGCTGCCTCATTGGCTAACCGACAAGTCAACCGAAGACCACAGAGACTTGGCCTGTTCTCTAGCCAAGCAACCGACCATCATCGGCTGATCGATGGACCAAACCGACCAGATTTGACCCGCACTTATTTTTGCATATTTGACTTAATTAGACATCCCCTAGACCCCTGTAGAAGTATTTTGGAATTTGGACAAAATTTGCAAATTTTGGCTTACCAACGACCAACTGAAATCCCAATCTTTGAGATTTTTGAATTTTTAGAGTTTGGATACTTGTATAATGTTAGTTATAGATGATCTACCATGTTTTCAGATACCAAGAATACCTATATCAGAATATCACCCCTTAGACCAAAGATTTGACTAGAACTTCCTACAGCAATATGATATTTTAAGATAGATAAAGAAATAACTCCACAACACTTCCTCTAGTTTTTTTCGCATATTATAACATGCTCAGATATTTTTTTTAAATTATAAGCTTGTTAATACCATGTTGCATTAAGGGATTACTTAGCATAAAGGACCATTGAATGTGTGAATGCCTCATATCTAATCAAATAAGACTTATCATACTTAATTATAATATTTATGACACGCTCATTATGCATACATGTGCATTATACTATATACTAAACTATGTGCCTTATGTTAGTCTAGGATCATGAGAATTTGCTCGCGTTTATGCTATTTTGAATATATATGTTTGTGAAGTCATTGTTTGTGCACTACATTAATAAAGGATCTAAAATAATGAGCTGCATATTGACTACCCAGCTATGATAGCTTCCCTAATATCCTATTATTGGAGTACTTTGTACTTGACCAATAAATGATACTATCATGACTCATAATATAGCTATGCGAATTTCTTGTCCTTTGTGATTAAGCCACCCAAGGTGAGGGAGTATCCCAAGAGACTTGTGGTAATATGATAGGTGAGGGGGTGCACTCCCAAATATTTCGAATCATAATAGTCAACTTCTACTAGTATTCGGATAATGTATGGTTCATTGAGGATAGTTCACAATAGTGAAACCTTGGATATGTTCCCGTGATCAAAAATAAGGTGAGGGGATTGTGCCCTCTAAGTCGAAGTCCCTTAAAACTATGATGTGCACATAGAATAATTCATTATCACATTGCCATGTTTTGGGAAATGAATTCACATTAGTGAGACATTCTTGGATATGAGATTAGATCTAGTGTGGGACTTACACTATTTGAATGCCATACAGCATCCATGTTATATTACATGTGATTGTTGATATTATTGTTGTTATCTTGTGTATGATACACTTGATATAATTAATCATATAGATTTAGGTATTGTTGACTTGTGAAATATGACCATGATATCCTTAGGATACAAACCAAGTGAGATTTGGAGAGAGAACAGTTATTAATTGGTTGTTGTCCATATATCATTATTATCATATTCTTTTCAGATTTATCATCCTATTCACATATTTTCCAGATTATATCATTATCATTATTAATTATATATATTTTCTCGTAGCATTAGGATATGAGTAAATACCTTGTTTTGAAGGTCTACTCATCTGAACTTTATAACAGCCTGCAAATTTTTATTATGCATGCTTGTTTTAGTAAACCATTATGATATTTAATTTCTTGTGTTTGGGTTAACCACTTGGTTAATCCTGTTCTGCAATTGGTTGTGGTTCATCGTATTTAATTGATCATTACATACCATAGCAGGACCCATTTTATTTGTGATGTGTGGTATGGATGCATTGACCTTTTATGTTTCTGATATGTGGCTTGGATGCTTTTGAGAGGATTCAAGGGCTAGGATTTGAGGAAATACAGTGGTTGGAGGGATTTACCAACCCCAACATGTGTCTTGAATCAATGGCTAGGATTGTAGGTGGGTGATATCTAAGGCTTAGACCTTGCCACCTCACCTTGAGAGAAACACAAAACTTGGCCAACCTATCCATTCTCTCTTCCATGCATGGAAGAGGTTTTCTTGCTTAAACCTTAGAAAAGCTAGATTAGAGAGAAGATTAGTGGAGAAGAAGATTTGGAGCTTGTTGCTTGATTCATTTGGTATTTTCTTCAATTCTCTAGGTAAATATACTTATTCAAATTGATGTTTGATTGAATTAGGTGTTCATAGACTATTTTTCATGGATTTTTCCATGTTAATCCATGCTATTTGAATGAAGAATGCTTTCATTGTGCAGATTGTATCTAATAGTGTTTAATTTCCATGAATGTTGATGAATTCAATGTGAAATCATGTCGTAGATGTTTTTTTTTAAGATTCTTTGACCCTAGGTTGTTAGCATGGAGAGAAAACCCAGATTTTGGCCCAACGTGCAATTCGGTGACCTTCTCAGTGCGCCAAACTATTTGCCGAGTGCCTTCAGGAATGCTCGGTGACCTACTCGATGCGTCGAGTAGTGCGCTGAGGCTTTCTAGGGATTTTCAAGTCCCTGAATAGTTCGCCGAGAATCCACTCAGTGCATCGAGAGGTGCGCAGAGGGACTTTTTAGGAATTTTGACCCCCTAGGATTATCGCCGAGATGTGCGCCGAGGACCCCACCGAGATCATTCGACGAACCCTCGGTCCGCCGAGAATTACTATTGTGGTTTATTTTGTTTGGTCTTTCGTACTTAAGCTTCATTTTGTTAGAATAAATCAAGTTTATAAGTATTTGTATTCTACATTGAATGGTCAGTACACTTTCTTCTTTATGAACTCATATCTTGATATATATTTCATTTACTTGCAACTATGAATGGTATTATATGAAGAATGGGAAATGAATTATATTTAGTCTGATATTGCACCCTGTACACAATGAAGATGATTGCGTAGTTAACGTGCACCTCATCACTTGCACAGCATTGACTCTCGACCTCGATGTGGTCCATGAGTAATGTTTTCTACCTTAGAGTTCATGTGTTGGACTCATGAGTAACAAGAGTCTTATGATACAATTTGTATTGAGTGAGGTATTTTGATTGGCTGAGTTGAGTAATTAGCTACCCCAATATATTCATCCTTGTTTATGGACTTGTTCCCAAGGCATTTCATGATGTGAAAGCTTTGATGTAAATTCAGAGAGAAATCTCTATTAACTATCAATGGACATGATTTCCTGAGGCAATCCACATGATGAAACCTTGGAGTATTACCAATGATCAAAAATCAAGTGAGGGGGATTGTGCCTCTTAGGTTGTCAACCCTTAAAACTATGTCTGCACTCATAGAATATCCTATCCTTGAGAAGACCCTGTATTGGGGGGATGGTTCGATAAGACATCTCGCTCATAGGACGGATCGATCATGTGGGAACTTTTCATATTAATAGGTCTAACAGAGTGCACAGTTGTAGCGACCCGTGTCTTTAAATTGTAATAAATATAATTTAATTATAATTAATAAGGAAAATCCCTTGTGAAAGATTATATAGGTTTATGTATTTAAATAATTGGAATTAGTAGAGATTGTAATTTCAACAAATTTAGGGTCCATTGTGTAATATTAGAAATAATGGGGTCACTTAAATAATTTAAAAACCTTATGGAGGCTAGGGCTTGTAGCGTACGTTTGAAGCTAAGAGGATGGAGGTGCCATTTGACTTGGTCATTAGGGGTGTAAGAGACTTTTACTATGTGATTTGAATATAGAGAGGGATTGTGTAACCTCCCACTAACTCACGTAAGATCAAGGGTATTTTACTTTGTAATTAGAATTAGAGAGCGGGATCATGGATTCTCCCACTAACTCACGTAACAGCTAAGGGAAGAGAGAGAAACAACCTATTCTCTCACATGATCAAAACAGTAGAGAAAGAAAGGAAGAAATCTAGTTTTTTCTGTAGAGATAAGTGAGAAGGAAGAAAGGCTACGGAAGAAGAAGGCAAGGGAAACATGGTGATCATCTATTGCTGAAAAATCCGCAGGAAACAGATCAAAAGCTTAGGAAGAAAGGTAGGGATTCCTGCGTTTCTACGGTAACTATATTTATGTATCTTTCAATACTATAGATATAGATGGAATACGTGTTTTTGAATGTGAAAGCATGTTAGATAAAAGATCTAGAGAAACTAGAAAGAATGGATGCTATGTCGTTTGTTTAATGATTCACATGCTAGAACTATGATGCTGTGTATTTTAGTGTTTTGTATGTTCTTATGGATCATCTTTTAAGTTCTTAGATCTATAGTTAATTGTCGATGGATTCACTTGTTTAGATCTATAGAATAAATTAGGTCTTGTGTATATGATGGATGGATCATATGAATGTGTTTTAGAGACTGAAATATGAAGGTTAGAAACATAGAAAAGCTTAGTTTTGAGTATTGGCATGAAGCCCTAGGAGAAAAACCCAAACAATTGGACAAAATTGGCTTTCGGTAGGAGTCACGGTAGCTATCGAACCATCTACCGAAATTCCCCAGAAAAACTAGCTCTCGGGGCATTCTACGGAGCCTCCATACGACATCTACCGATCTTTGGTAGGAACCTCGGTAGATACTGAGCATCTACCTAACGTAGATTATTTATTTTATATTTTTCTTGGCTTCCCTTGTCAGTTAGGAACACAATGGTATAAGTTTGAGGCCAATCCGATGAGTATACAAATAGTGATGAATTAAACACTGACGAGATGTCAAAACTACATACTGCACTTCGGTAGGAACCTCGGTAGGTAACGAGGATTTACCAAGCTCCAATTGGGGAGAACATTTAAGGGAAGATCCTTGGTTGAGTTGTACACATGCCTATGTAGCTGGTTTGTGCGCAAAAGTTTTAGAATTAGTCGAATCTTGAAAGGTGCAGAGGAAGGCCATAAATTCAGGAATATCAGACTATTTTTTATGGAACCTGAGGTGATATTGACTCAATGGATTTAGATATGATTATAGGACCTCAAAATAGGATCAGTTTGATTAGAAATGGTCACGTAGGACTTGATTGGTTGAATGGTGCTTCTAACATCCAATGTTGACTTATGTTTGACTTGTGTTTGACCTTTATGATGATTGATTTGTATGTTGGTTGAGGGTACAGTGACTATCCATCTTTGTGAATGTTGTTCGCGTCTGAATGATTGTATGACTTGAATTGTGATTGTGGATAGATGAGCTTCCACCGTGGGTGAAAGTCCCTAAAGGATAGGCATGGTATGGGTGTATTCCACCATGGGTGAAGGCCCCTAAAGGAAAGGCATGTCATGGTTGTATTCCACCATGGATGAAAGTCCCAAAAGGAAAGGTTTGGTATGGGTGTATTCCACCGTGGGAGAGAGTCCCTAAAGGAAGGTCTGGTTACAGGTGAGCTTCCACTGTGGGCGAAAGTCCCTAAATGGAATGCAAGTATATTGTTGTATTCCACCGTGAGTGCAAGTCTCTTAAGGAATAAGAATGGTGGCTTTCCTCCATGGGTGCAAGTCCCTAAAAGAAAGGGTTACGGATACAGGTGTGTTCCACCGTGGGTGAAAATCCCTAAAGGAATGGTACAGGTGGCTTCCTCCGTGGGTGAAAGTCCCTAAAAGAATGGTGTATTACTGGTGTATTCCACCATGAATGAAAGTATCTTAAGGAATAGGAATGGTGGCTTCTACCGTGGGTGCAAGTCCCTAAAAAGATGGATTGTATAGCCACGAGTTGGATTGAGCACGTAATTGGGCTAGGCCTGGTTACACCCTACATTGCATTGCACTTCATCTCACTTCATGCTTGCATCATACAGTTGCAGTGCATTGCGCATGGGTTTGAGTTGACTATGGTGCATATTCACTATGACATGCTTGAATTGATTGTGATTATGATTAGGTCGCATTGGTCGTAGCAAGGTGAGACCTTGTGGATATTGGTCGTAGCAAGGTGGGAACATGTGGTTGATTGGTTGTAGCATGGTGGGACCCTGTGGTTGATTGGTCATAGCATGGTGTGACCATGTGGTGGTTGTGTATAAGCATAGTGAGACTATGTATTTGCTGTGTGATATTTGTTTATGTGATTGATTGACCGTAGCATGGTGGAATCAAGTGGTGTTTGTTGTGGAACATAGTGTGACTATGTGATTACTGTGATCTTTGTTGTTGTATTACATGGTGGGACCATGTGTATGCATATATGTATGTTTTGTTTGGAACATGGTAGGACCATTTAGAATGTGTTTAAACATGATGCGATCATGTGGGTAGCAATAACATAGTGGGACTCTGGAAATTGTGAACTATTGATTGGTTATAACATGATATTGTATGGTTTCCATGTGAATAGAGTTTTCATATGACGATTGTGGTATACATACTAATATGTAAGTTTTAGTATGATAACATGTTTAACATACATTTGACTGTGATATTCATGTAATGAATCGTATTGTCATGCTTGCATAAAAGTAGATATTATAGTCTCGTTGGATTTCTCTACTAGGCTTTAGTTGATCCTTATCTCTACAGGTAATCGGATTGTCTGACTTTGGCTGGAGAGGAGATCTTGTGATTAAGATACTTTATTTGAGAGATTATGATATTACTTTATTTGGTTTTTATTTTATTTGGTTTGACCCTATGTGGGAAAAATTTGTAATAGAGATCTTTTAGACTTTGATTATTTTACATTGTGGGTTGTTAGCTCGACTTAGTTTTGGTTGAGCTATGGTTTTAATTTTGAGAGACTTCCGCTGGCGTTTATATTTGTTGAGAATCTGATTCAACCAGGTAAGGGTTGATTATGTAGCAATTTATCCGTATCCCCGAGGTGGTTCCAAAGGTCAATTCCTTGGAATCCTCGAGATCCTATATCTCGAATTTGGGGCCTAAAAGAAGTGGTATCAGAGCTCTTGGTTTATGTTGTCTAGGCTTTGGGAAGTCTTAGGGTATGTTGAAAACCTAGGATGAAAACCTAGAAACATAAGAATCTAGGAGCCACTTTTGTGAATTGTGTGAATTATACTTTGGTATAGTATGTGATTAAGTAGCATGGTATGTTTGTGCCTATGTATATTAAACTATTTGGAGTGCCTTATATGGACTGTTTGAACTAGGTACTTTGTCAAGCCCCAAATATGAGATATAGGATCTCGAGGATTCCAAAGAACTGACCTTCAGACCCACCTCGTGGATACGGATAACCTGCCACGTAATCAACCCTTATTTGGTAGAGTCAAAATCTTAACAAAATGTAGGCACGAAGCCCTAGGAGAGAAACCCAAAACAATGGCTGAAATTGGCTTTCGATAGGAGTCTTGGTAGCTACCTAGCCATCTACCGAAATTCCCCAGAAAAACTAGCTCTCGGGACATTCTACTGAACTTCGGTAGGCACCTCGGTAGATACTGAGCATCTACCAAACTTGGATTATTTATTTTATATTTTTCTTGGCTTCCCTTGTCAGTTAGGAACACAATGGTCTACGTTTGAGGTCCATCCAATGAGTATAATACTAGTTATGAATTAAACACTGATGAGGTGTCCAAACTGAATATTGCACTTCAGTAAGAACCTCGGTGGGTACCAAGGATCTACCGAGATCCAATTGGGGAGAACCTTTAAGGGAAAGTCCCTTGTTGAGTTGTACACAGGCCTATGTAGTTGGTTTGTGTGCAAAGTTTTTAGAATTGGTCGAATCTTGAAAGGTATAGAGGAAGGTAAAAAATTCAGGAATATCGGACTGTTTTGGATGGAGCCTGAGGTGATATTGACTCAATGGATTTAGATATGATTATATGACCACAAGATAGGATCAATATTATTAGAAATGGTCACGTAGGACTTGATTGGTTGAATAGTGCTTATAGCATCCAATGTTGACTTATGTTTGACTTGTGTTTGACCTTGATGATGATTGATTTGTATATTGGATGAGGATACAGTGAGTATCCATCTTTGTGAATGTTGTTTGCGTCTGAATGATTGTATGACTTGAATTGTGATCGTGGATAGGGAGCTTCCACCGTGGGTGAAAGTCCCTAAAGGATAGGCAGGGTATGGGTGTATTCCACCATGGGTGAAAGTCCCAAAAGGAAAGGTTTGGTATGGGTGTATTCCACCATGGGAGAGAGTCCCTAAAGGAAGGTTTGGTTACAGGTGAGCTTCCACTGTGGGCAAAAGTCCCTAAACGGAATGCGAGTATACTGGTGTATTCCACCATGAGTTCAAGTCTCTTAAGGAATAAGAATGGTGGCTTTCCTCTGTGGGTGCAAGTTCCTAAACGAAAGGGTTACGGATACAGGTGTGTTCCACTGTGGGTGAAAGCCCCTAAAGGAATGGTACGGGTGGCTTCCTCCGTGGATGAAAGTCCCCAAAAGAATGGCGTGTTGCTGGTGTATTCCACCGTGAGTGAAAGTCTCTTATGAAATAGGAATGGTGGCTTCTACCATGGGTGCAAGTCCCTAAAAGGATGGGTCATATGGTCGTGAGTTAGATTGAGCACGTAATTGAGCTAGGCCTGGTTACACCATGCATTGCATTTCACTTTATCTCACCAGCATACACTTGCATTGCTCTGCACATGGGTTTGAGTTGACTGTGGTGCATATTCATTATGATTTTCTTGAATTGATTATGATTGTGATTGGGTCGCATTAGTTGTAGCAAGGTGGGACCTTGTGATTGATTGGTCGTAGCATGGTGGGACCATGTGGTTGGTTGGCCGTAGCATGGTGGGACCATGTATTGTTTGTTTGTGAACATAGTGAGATTATGTATATGATTTGTGGTATTTGTTTTTGTAGTTGATTAGTCGTAGTATGGTGGGAGCATGTGGTGTTTGTTTATGTGATTAATTGGCCGTAGCATGGTGGGACCATGTGGTGGTTGTGTGTAAGCATAGTAATACTATGTATGATATGCGATATGTGTTTATGTGAATGTTGGCCGTAGCATGATGAGACCATGTGGTGGTTGTGTGTAAGTATAGTGAGACTATGTATTTGCTATGTGATATATGTTTATGTGATTGATTGGCCGTAGCATGGTGGGACCATGTGGTGTTTGTTGTGGAACATAGTGAAACTATGTGATTGTTGTGATCTTTGTTGTTGTATCACATAGTGGGACCATGTGTATGCATGTATGAATGTTTTGTTCCGAACATGGTAGGACCATGTAGAATGTGTGGAAACATGATGGGATCATGTGGGTTGCATTAACATAGTGGGACTATGGGAATTGTGAACTATTGACTTGTTATAACATGATATTATATAGTTTTCATGTGAATAGAGTTTTCATATGACGATTGTGGTATACATACTAATATGTGAGTTTTAATATGATGACATATTTAACATACATTTGACTGTGATATTATACGTTGGTTGAAATGCATGTAATGAATCGTATTATAATGCATGCATAAAAGTAGATATTGTAGTCTCGTTGGATTTATCTACTAGGCTTCGACTGATCCTTATCTCTACAAGTAATCGGATTGTCTGACTTTGGATAGCTGGAGGGGAGATATTGTGATTGAGATACTTTATTTGAGAGATTATGATTACTTTAATTGGTTTTTATTTTATTTGGTCCATGTGAGCAGAATTTGTAATAGAGATCTTTTAGACTTTGATTACTTTACATTGTGGGTTGTTAGCTCGACTTAGTTTAGATTGAGCTATGGTTTTAATTTTGAGAGACTTCCGCTGGTGTTTATATATGTTGAGACTGATTCAACTAGGTAAGGGTTGATTATGTGGCTGGTTATCCGTATCCACGAGGTGGGTTCGAAGGTCAGTTCCTTGGAATCCTCATGATCCTATATCTCGGATTTGGGGCATGACAACAGCATCTTAGATTAAATGATTAGATCACCTTGGTGAACACTAAATATTTCTGGAGCACTACATGCATTTAATAAGATTTGACCTCATTCATTTACATTATAATCTATTTTCTTCTGTTTATCTTATTGGAATGTCCTTGATTAGTGGTCGTGGCCCTATATCAATCTTAAGATTACTTTGAATTCTTTTACTTATTGGCTTTTATAGCTCATGCTTTCTAGCAACCATATTTTAGGTTCTTTAGATGAAGACCCTTTGGATTTTGAGCTGCAAGAGGAGAATCCTAATGATGAAGATGATTTCTATTTTGATTTGTAATATTGTAATAATTCTTCCATTTGGTTAAGTGATATAACTTCTTTTGGGTTTAAATCAGTTGGAGAAAATTAATATAACCTGGAATTTATTTTACTTATAATCTTCCGTTGTTTTTGTATGATTCTAATGTAATATATTAAATGATACTATTCTGTTATGTGTTTTTCTTGAATGTCCTATGATGTTCAAGGTCTTAGTGTGATGCTTACTGCCACTCTCTTCTTTTTGAGAGTGAGAGTCATATTCCAGATGATTAAGGACTCCTAAGTGAATCCTTGAGTTTAGGATGTGACAAGCTTTCAGTTTATGTATGTTTTATGACATATTTTTCAGGTTAAAGGATGATTGCTATTAAAGGGAGAGCTACGGGAATAAAAGGGAACTTAAATATAGAAGTTAGATTAAAGGGATTTTGTATTTAGATTGTAGTTTATTTCAGTTTAGTTAATAAAAACAGATTGTAACTTTTAGTTAAATATTTATTAGAATTATTATCTTATCATTTCCGCTTATATTTTCATATTGCTTTCCACTCCCATTGTGTTGGGGTGAGAGTTACATACTAAACCTTTTGGGTATCCCGATGATCTCTTTAAGTTTAGAATGTGACAGGTAGGATGGGAAAAATGCTCATCTCTTTATTTTCTTTTCCCACAAATTCCTTCATTTTATCGAAAAACAAAAAGGACCCTTTTTCTACAATCAAAAGAGTTTGACTGAAATATTTTTTGTGTGAGCCACACATTTTGGGTATCCAAACACGAATATTATGCAGGAAATCTGTCTTTTCTTTATTTTCCCAGAAAATCCAACTATCCAAACAGAGCCTTACTGTTAACTCACTTTTCTTGCACACCACTATGTTCACTTATCCTACTCTTGATAACTAACTTTTCTAGTTTTTCTTGAGAATCAAATGAAGCCTTGATGTTTGGAATTCTTATCCACTCTTGGCTGCGTTTGGATACCGAGAAAATGTGAGAGAATGAAAGAAGGTTCACTTTGCTCGCATCCTGGATGTGTTTGGATACCAAGAAAATGCAAGAATTATGGGGCCCACTAATTTTGTGAGAAAATGAATGATAGAAAAGGTAAATTTTTTTTTTGCAAGATTAGTCCGAAAATGCGTTGTGAGAAAAGTTTTTTTTTCTTCTTCCTACATTTCCCTTCCCAAACATCCAAATTACTAGGGTTAAAACACACACAATATATACACATATATATATATATATATATCTTTACTACTTCAAAAAGTTCGAAGGGGTTTAAGTGTTTTTCCATTTTGTCCTTCCTAAAGTACCCTCATACATACACGTGTCAATCATTCCCAATAGTTATGTTTCAAAATTTATAATCCCAACTGTTGTGTTTCAAAAGTTTTAATATAAAATGGTTCAAATTACTTAGTATATATATATATATATAGATTCTCTAATTATTCTAGCATCCAATCAAGTAAGATTTGTTTCTCTTAAATTCTTTTACTTTTGTTTTTGTGCCTTTGATTTAATGAAAATAAAGAAGAATTGAGATTTGTTAGATGTCTTGATAAGTTTTATAATTATTTATATAATTATCTGTTATTTGTACTTGATTTTATATTATTTTACTAAAACCTTATCTTTTTGTTAGTGCATATCTAAACATTCATCATTTAGATTTAGAAATTTAAGATAGCAAAAAAGAAAAAAAAAATTATTTAAAAAATGGGATAGAAAAAGAAATAAAAATGATTGGAAGTTATTAATGACTCAATCTTTATGAATTTTAAATTTAATAAATAACTAAATATAAAGAATCAATTCTTTAATTTATGCACGATAAAAAGAAACGTTAATCCCTTCAAATAAGGATTTTTTTTATGTACTATATTTTCTCTTTCTTATTTATTTATTATGCCTTCAAAGGACTCTTTACTTACAATATTATCTCTTTGTTATTTATTTTTTATCCATTTGTGCTCATCCAATTCTTTCCTTCTTGTTTCTTATCCCTATATTACCCTTATACCCATAGTACTTATTCTCATTGTCAGCATTCCTCATAACAGATAAGTATTCATTTGGATTGGATAGATAAGATCTCCTTTTAATCTTTTATTTTAATATTTATTAACATTAGATAAATACACATATGAACCCATTTTTTATTCATGTTTTATTATTTACATTTTCTCTATTGATCAGATTTCGTTATGCTAATCTGTAAAAGAAAAAAAGGATTATGTTGCACCATAGAATTTTAGAACATTTTGTAGTATTTTAGATATCTTATAAAAAAAAATAACAAATATACACAAAACTTTTAGATATTTAGATCGCTTTCAATTAAAAACCGTAACTTTATGTAGTAATTTAGATAAATTAAAAAATTATATTTTTTAAAGATTTTGATCGCATTCAATTTATTTTTATTCATTAAATAACGACTAATAAAGATGAATCCTTTTAAAATTTTATTTTCATTAAATATATCCACAATTTTACAAGTGATATACTAAAATAGCATATGAGATAAGATCACTTACAATACGCAGATATACAATCTTTTAGAGAATAATATTGGTGATGACGGATTTGTAACAAAATAAATATATTAGAATAGATGAATAACTAATACATTCAGACTAATATACTCGTTAGACCAGAGAAAAATGTAGGAAGTCTGTCTCAAGACAGCCTAAACCGTTGCGCAGCCGTTCTGTCAAGAGTGTTCCTTGTCAAGCTTGGATCTGTATAAAAGACAAAGAGAATGGGCTAGAAGGAAGGAGGAATTGTAATAACTGAAGAAGGGGAGTGAATGCAATCATAGAGCTGTAAAACCTCACAGGTTTGAAGATTCATCTCTTTCTCTTTCAGGGTTTTTACTCACTATTGTTTCAAGTTTCTGAATTTCTGATTCAAACACAGACTTTCCAATTTTCAGATATTTCGGATCCTTTTCATTGGGGACCCTCGAGTGCTCAGCAAATCCTGAGTGACACGTGGTCTTGGAAAATATCTTGAGGGATGCGTGTCTTTCAACGCGGCTAAGTTACTTCCAGAGAAAAGAGACCAAATCATTTCAAACCTTAAAAACTGCTCTGCAAAAGGTTGCTTTGGA
>JAUPMG010251659.1:0-21878 GCA_031762675.1 Pachysandra terminalis | reverse complement strand
AAAATAGGTATTGGTTTATGTATCCATCGTTTTCCTTGCGTATCCACCCGTATCCATGATTTTTACAACGTATCCAGTGTATCCGTGTCGATACTCGATACGTATCCGTTTTCGGGCCGACCGATACGCTACCTCGATGCGATATTTTGAACCATGGATAATTGTGGCCATCTTCTTGAAGGGGATGATTCCCAAAAATACTCGGATTGTGCATGGTGGAAGGCTAGAGAGCAATTTCAAGCTCCCCAGCAAAGTCGCCAAATGTTGATGCTGGATTTGCAGTAGCTTAATAAAATGACCAGCGGAAGCTGGTGAAGTCACAAATCAGGCCAAGGATGGGTGAAGCTTGTCCAAGGAGCAGCCTAAACTGAGCAACAACTGTTCAACTCATGGGTGGAGCCACATAGGGGTGAGAGGGTGCAACTGCCCCCACCCCCCAAATTTAAAAAGAAATTAAAGTTGACAATTGCTTTTATAACATGTTACAAATTTTCTCAGTCAAATTTTGTTTTTGCCCCCCCGTAAGAGTTTTTTTGTTGCCCCCTCTTAAATTTTTTTTTTTTTTTCACTTTGGTACCCTCACTAGGGATGTCAATTGGTTTGGTCTAAACCGAGAGACCAAAAACCGAACAAACCAAACTGAAAAAGTCAGTTTAGTTTATTTGTTTCTTTTTTTTTGGGGTTTGATTATGGTTTAGAAAATAAAAAACCAAATTAATTTGGTTCGGTTTACGGTTAAGGCTTTGACTAAACGGAACCGAAAAAATCGAAGTAGATTATGTGTAGTATTTATATATATATATGTTTGTGTGTGTGTGTGTGTGTGTATAATATAGAAACTAGCATTAATTTTATCCTGTTTTTGTCAAAAATCACATTAATTTTGTCAAACTGAAACCCCCCCCCCCCTACAATAGAATCCTGGCTCCGCCCTGGTTCTACTTCTCGTAGTCTCTCTCTTGCCTTTATAATATAATAGAAGGGAATGACAAAGACTTAGGAGGGTGATGGGTGGGGATCCACAAATACATGGTAGAGAACCTCAATAGGTGTAAGAGAACTTAAGTTAGCTCAAGTTCTGGACACCTTTCTCATTGTATTCTTCCTTTATTTATAGGGGAAAGTGGAGAAGGGGGAGGATCTGTCAAGGGTTTTGACACGTGAATTATTATTAATTTTAAAAGACAACTCCTTGCCATGTGTATGAGATTGTCTTCAAACAGAGATTCGCTTGACACCAGTTGAATGCCGTCTTCAGTGATCTGTTTGAGACAATGGTTCCATCTCGAATCCCACCACTCCTAAGATTTGTCAGAACTCCCCTTTATAAGATTTGGTGAACTAAGGTAATTATGTCATCTCTGCTTGTGAAATGATTGATGTTTTGAACCTTTTAAGGATACTGTTTTCAAGATTGATAGACTAAGAGATACATATGCGCCGAGAGAGCTGAGAGACATATGCACTAAGAGCGCTTGTGAGATGTATAATAGAAATTGACCATCTCGGGGTGGTTAGCCCATGCGCTAAAAGTATTGAGAAATATATATGGGTTGAGAGTGTTGAGAAACATATGCGTTAAAAGCGCTTGTGAGATGTATAATAGGAATTAACCATCTTGGGGTGGTTACCGTGCGCAGAGAGCACTTGTGAGATGTATAATAAGAATTGATCATCTTGGGGTGGTCAGCCTATGCGCCGAGAGCGATGAGAGATATATATGGACTGAGAGCGTTGAGAGACATGTGATGAGAGTGCTTGTGAGATGTATAATAGGAATTGACCATCTCGGGTGGCTAACCCATACGTTGAGAGTGTTGATATATATATATGCACTGAGAGGCCTATAAGATTAGTTAACTCGCCGATGTATGAGTAATACCCCTTGTCATCGGGATTCGGAATGAGGAATCAAGCATCTCACCAATGTATGGGTAATACCCCCTGTCATCGGAATGATATATGTATATGTGAGAGATTTAGTTATCTCGTCGAAGTACAAGTAATACCCCTTGTCACTGGAACAAAGAATCAGGCATCTCACCAATGTACGGGTAATAACCCTTGTCATCGGAATGAGTAATATATGTATACATAAGAAAATTAGTTATCTCGTCGATGTACAAGTAATACCCCTTGTCACTGTAACGAGGAATCAGGTATCTCGCCATGTACGAGAAATAACCCTTGTCATTGGAACGAGTAATATATGTATATATGAATTGAGGTGTGAATTGATGCTTAATATCACTTGTGATGAATTATATATTGCTCTTCATGGAGTTGTGATGCTTATATTTATCAAATATCTTGCATTTTGATGTGCTGAAGAGAAGAATCCTCTTTGTCTCTTGTTTATGTGTTTTTACCATCGGGTTATGTGAACCAGTAGTGATGGGTAACCCATAGTCTTGTACTTTTATGAAATCAAAATATTGGTGTTCCTTGTAGCGTGCCGAGAAGAATGTTTTTAAAGTATGTTGAAGGGGGTGCTTTATAGCATGCCAATGAGAGTGTGATTGAAAATGGGTCGATGGGAGTGAGATTGGTGTAAGGCAAGAGGAGTATGATTAGGGTTCACCATCAACAACAGACAATATATAGTTTTTCTTATTAAACTTGCTTTACTTACTGCACAAGATTACTTTTTCGTAATGGTAAGAGTTCCTATGTAAGCATATCTCTAAGCATTTCTTGAAGTTTGACTGAAAATTTCAATATGTTCCATGACACCCTCCTACTAATAACACAAATGATGGTATCGTCATACAAACTATTTAAGGTCGAAAACTTGCACAATTGAGGTTTCCATGTTGCTTGGTTTCTCCAAATCCAATGACTTATAGCATCTTAGCGCATTGCGATCTTCACTTGTGCTACTTTCACAATATAGGAAATTTAAAACAGGCATTTCTTTTTGTTCAGATTTATAATGTTTGTTCCAAGGGCCATTTATTAAAGGGGTTAAAAGTCCAAGGGACTCACAATTTAGATATTTGAATTTGGCACTTTTGACACTTGAAAAAATAAAAAATAAAATCCATAATGTTTGTAAATTTGCTGGGGCGACTGCATAGCAAAAATTGAAAGAGATGGTAATACTGGAGTCATGTGAAAATAACTAGAGCACTTCATGAAGGTATTACATGTAAACTTTTGAGTTCTCTGAAGCAGTCAAATCCAATGGATGATATCCTTACCAAAACCTGCAAAGAATGCCCAATTTGATTCAAAAAAATCAAGCCTTTTGTCCAAAGGAAGTTCAGAAAGATTCCATTTGTACCTAAAAGGTTGAAAAATGAAATAAGCCTTTAGCTAGTAATATCAAAGTGCAACCAATGAATCAGTAAATTCAAATTCATCACATACTCGAAACAGTAGTAGGCATACATCCAGGAAAGAAGTAGGAAATTCAGTAACTTCCCAATATAGGGTATAAACCCTGCAGCATAAACCTGCATTATAACCCCCAATAACTTTTAAATCCGTTATCTACAAAATTAAAAATCATTAAGTGGTAACAAATTTAGGAAACATTTACAAGATTTCTGCTTCTAAAATCTGTAACAAAATTGTAAAGAAAGATACGCACTATTTACATCATCAAAAGGTAGGGGAGAGCATCACCATGCAAAATTAAATAAAAACAACAATTGCACCTCTAGGAAGAAGAAGCTCAACAAGAGAACTGAATAGACCTGTTCTCCAATTCCAATCATGATCCTACAGACAGTTGAAACACAAACATAGCTCTTGAGTATTATACTGTGGAATACAAGTGATATTTTGATGAAATCCTTCCAAAGAATCCACTAGCAATGGCTTATTTTAGGAAAATATCAAACAAAAATGAAGCTATGTAACTCACCCACCAAGTCCAGCAGGCTTATCCACATGAGATGACTTTTGCATGTTAACTGCC
Source organism: Pachysandra terminalis (assembly GCA_031762675.1). Classification (NCBI taxonomy): domain Eukaryota; kingdom Viridiplantae; phylum Streptophyta; class Magnoliopsida; order Buxales; family Buxaceae; genus Pachysandra; species Pachysandra terminalis. Next base: position 17,956 of record JAUPMG010251659.1, on the reverse strand, counting down.
CCCTCTTGATTTAATGGTTCTGTTATGGTAGATTTGGATCTCCCCATTGCAACAAAACCATACTTGGCAATGTCATTGTACCTGGATTAAGATAATTATTTAAAATTGTGGGTGTAGAGTAAGGAGTTGCATGTGGACAGTAGCACATGGTAGCATCTCAAATCAACACTTGCTAAAATTACTAATAGACATAACGTGAAATTACAACAGTTATTTCGGACTTTAAAATAGCAGAAGGTACTGTTGAAGTATCTCAAGATTCTGCAGCAAATACGCAGATTAGATCTAATTTCTACGCCAAGAGAAATGATGTAAAAATCTTCCAAATCATCACCCCTAGCAATAATTTCAGATTCTAACATTACCTAATGTATAAGAAGATAGAGCATTTGATTATGATTGACCTAGTTATTGCCTTATTCGTAGCATGTTAAATGCATGTGATTCATAAATGAGAACGTAAGCTGAATTTCTTGGGAAATTTAACACCTCACAAAATGGTAATGTAGCATAACTTCACCTTGGCACAAATTTTGCAACTTCGGGAAACAATGGAGAAAAACTGGGAAAAACTCAAAAAAATTGGGTGAAACATTGATGAGTAATGAAAGATTTTATAAAAAAAGGGGGAAAGAAAGTACAAAGTTTCCCCAAGTTGGGGAAACAGGAACATAAAGAAAAAACAACATGATGACCACGAGGATGCATCCTCAAATACAGTACTACATGAATCTACTACATATGGATCACTGCCTCCCAACATCTAGAAAGATCAGACCTTGACACATCTTTGAATTCTGGAAGAATGCTTGCCCATGAAGCCACCAAACTCTCAATGTAATCAATCAAAGCCCCCAAACTTACTTTCTTATCTTCAAAAATTCTGCTACAGATGTGTGACAAGTGATTCAAGTTTAACTGAAAACTAATAGCCTAACAGTATATAAAAACATCATCATCCAGAAAATGACCTACATAGTTTTAAACAACCAAGATCCACACACTAGATAAAATATAAAACCAACAACAATTTAAAAAGGCCAAATTACAGTTATATAATGTGTTAAAACCACAAGGGGTTAAAGGCAGGTTCAAAATCGTTGTCCATTCCAATCTAGCATGGCAATAATGTTGCTGCTCCATGTAAGATTATAGTGTTGTCCTCTGTTGTTAAAATCATACGATTCTTTGTATGAATCATTCCATTCGATTCAATTTGACCCTAGGTCAATTCAAATCAGTGAAAAAATCGATTTTATGTTTGAATCGTATTTTCGTACATTGAATCTTACGCTTTACGATGTAATTGTATTATTCATACAATTTGACTTTACAACACGAGAAAAAATGGCAGTTCCTTTTTTTTTACGAAGAACTTCCTTTTTTGTTTAATCATTTACATGGAATATATTACTCTAAAATGACTAAATATACATACATAAAGCTATCTGCTCTAAAAGAATTAAATATACATATATAAAGAAATATAGCTTATTTATTTTAACAACAACAAACCTTTATCTTAAGATAAATCCCAAAACCAAAACCCCAGACCCTAATACTAAAATCACTATGAATTTCACAATCTAAGACTCAAAATTACAATCTGGTTCTAAGTGGTCCCTAATGATTTTCGATTCTATCCCTTGGTTGAAAAGGAATGGAACACACCTGCCTTCCCAGTAAATGGTTCAAATCATTTATCGATATGAATGTTCTATACCGAAAAAGTTTCCAACTATTCATTTGGAAACTATTTTCATACTAAGATAGTTGTAGAAAGAATACCATGCTGCGCCTCGACTTCAAACATTTAGTGGACCATATCGGGTCTGTAGGTTAATATCTTCCGGGCCCCATAGGGGACCCTTAGAGGAGATATAAAGTTTAGTAAATTCTCTACAGGGAAAAGTAATTTCTTAACTTGTTTCTATGTGTTTTTCTTCTTTTATTTCTACCAACTCTTCCGGATTTGCTCTGATTAGGCGTACCAAAAATGTAATCTCACATAATTTTGTATTTCATTCCGGAACCAGCTACTTCATTTTGCGTTGTCTTGACGACAGTCCCAAAACAGTTTAAAGTAGGCCAGCCCTTCCTCTTTCACTATACTCCGGTTATCCTACCATCGTCATAGGGAAATAGCTACATATGGAAAACAAGTTCCGGGCTAGCCATTGAGCTACAAGCACTGATCTAGATATCGAATTTCCGGACCTGATCCAGATTATCAACCCTTTGTTTTTGCTATTGAAAATCGTGAAGACCACCATCATTCGATGATTTGAGAGCTCAACTATTAGTTCATGAACAACAAGTTCAAAGCCTGCAACTACATCGACAGTTTGCAGTGAAGATCATGAGATGATCAAGTACATGTGGATAGGTTCGGGTTTAACAGATGGGAGCATAATCTTTCTGCTTCTTAAATACTATTTCCCCTGCTTAATGGATAATCATTTTCTACAAATGGGGAATTGCTTCTCATCTCAATTGGGCACGGGCCTTTTGAATTTTTCTTGTTGTAAGACAGTTTTGGGGCCTTGTGGATGGATCGATTCCTTGCCCATCGATGGATGACCCAGATTTCTCGTCAAAAATGTTATAGAATAGAGGAGCTCTATGGTTAGGTCTTGGTTGTTGGTCTCCATTGAAAACAAAACAACCGGAGCAACACCAGCCTTGAAAGCTTCCCGCAACGCCCTTTCCTTTACGCGAATTTTCCCTTCCTTTTTCAGCTCGGTGATGCAGACGCATAGTCTTTTTATGCGCATGTTGGAAGTGATGAGTGATCAGAGCAACCTGCAACTTACCAGCATGGGGAGTTGCAATGGATGCCAAGATGAAGACTCCTTTGCGCCAAGGATATTAGGGGTACCATAAATAGTTGGATCATAAGACTTTCTCTCACACGGAATTTTTTAGGAAGGTATTGAATCGGTTTATTTTTTTAGCAAGGTACGGAATGTATCGTCAAATATTCAATATGATTCCACAAGATCTATTTTCGTTCAAGTAACAGATTCTAGCCAATTGAAAGGATCTTCTTATCAATCCAGAGATCCTTTTCCATTGGCCAAAAAAAGCACGATTTCCCACTTCCCGGAGGAGCACCTACCCAAAGAAGGAAATCAGGACAAGGAAACACTATTTCTTCCATTTCCCTCATAGACAGGAAGATTAGGAAAAAGTCCACCAAGGAGAGCGCTACAACTAGCATTTTGAAGCTAGCTGAAAAACATATGTGCGCTACTAGCACACCCCTTACTAGTCAAGTTAGTTCTCTAATGGGATCACTTCGCTTTTTTTTTTTTTGCGGAGCTCACTGCCTCCCCACCCAAAACCAAAACCTCAAACCCTAATACTGAAATCACTATGAACCTCACAATCTAAGATTCAAAATTATGACCTGATTCTAATTGGTCCCTAATGATTTTCGATTCAATTCACGGTTTGACAACGTTGGTGTTGTAGTCTATGCCAAGGTCATGGCCTGGTGGTGGTGTACTAATCAAGGTTTGCAATGTCGATGGTGCCTGGCATGTCGCCAGGTGGCTCAAGCGATATGTCGGCGACATTATGCCGACATGGGGGAAAAAAGGGGAAACCTTCGGAAAACCAAGGTTTAAAAAAACTTGAAATTTTCCCCCATGTCGTCCATGTTGAGAGACATGGGGGAAATAATGAAAAAATTTGAAATTTTTTTCCCATGTCACTGAGATGTTGTCGACATGTCGCTGACATAGGGAAAATCGGCACACAGCGATGTCCCTTGATGTCTTGCGTCACCCAGGTCCAAAATGGTGACATGTCGCCGACACTTAGAACACTGGTACTAATATGATACAAATAATGTCAAAATATATAAGAACATCACAATATAATGTATTATAGCATGTAATATATAAAAATAAAAATTAAAAAAAAAAAGTAAAAGAAAGAGGTGAATTATAATCACAAAGGATTATAGGCTGGTTCAGAAATTGTTGTCCGTTCCTAAATGGTATGCCAATAATTTAGCAGCACCATGAGATTATATTATTGTGAGCATACACCAAGCTGATGGTATGATAATGCTAATATGACTAAGCATTACCTCAAAACCTTTATATACTTCACCTTAAATGTATTCTAAATTAATCATCTGTTCAAATTTTTATCTTTTAGTTAAATTCCTAACAGTATTTTGTTTTATATATTTCTGCATACATTTCTTTTTCTTTTTTTATATATTCTTCTAACTAGATTTAAAATCCATTGCATATATAAAATGATTGATTATTATGGTAATAATATTAGCTAAATAGCCAGCAATTTATTATAGGAACACGCAATAGATTAGCAGTCATATCTCCGTTAACGGAATATGTTTTTAAATATTTTAAACATAAATAAGAATTCTTGATGATGCTGATTTGCATATTTTTCAAAGGATTAGGGCCTAGGTTTAGGAGTGGAAAGAATGAAAATACAAAACAAAAACCATGAAATTATGATTTCTCCAATATTTTTGGTTTTCTCAGCTTTTAAATTTACTGTTATTTGATTAAATACATTGCATATTGATTCATCCCCAAGAATGGAGAAGGCAATGAGTATAAAGCAAGGTTTTAAATGCCAATGTCGCTGAGTCTGGCCAACGACACGTCGCCAACATGGGGGAAATTTCCCCCAGATTTGAGACAAAACCGGGAAATTCACCTCGAATACATTTTTTTTAATTAAATCTTATATTATGCATAAATAATAACTAAATACATTAAAATACATCAGAATATGTTGAAAACAACACATAAAACATAAATTGTAAAGTAAAGGGTTAACATTCATTCAACAAAGCATAGTATAAATAACGTGACACAATATAAATGACCATAAAAATAACAAAATGTCATAAGTTTATCATAGATGCTCCAACTTCCGAGACCCACAAGTCACAAATAGTCAAATATAATTGGTTGGTTTTTGTGCGAAAAAAGATGGGGGAGAATGTGCTGTGGGGAAATGTCGATTGAAATGATCGACATTTCCCCCAAATCCCTCTTAATATAACGATATTCGCACGTGTCGCTCGACACGAGCGAAAAATTTCTTTTAAGTGACAACATGTCTTGTGTCGCCCAGGGCCAAAATGACGACATGTCGCCAACATTTAGAACACTGGTATAAAGGACCTCGCCATATTTTCCAAATTTTTAGGGCACCATATTTTCTTTTGCATCAACATGTCATTTATAGTTTTTTGAAATGAATATTGTTGAAGGTGCGAAATTTTTTGAACTTTTTTTGTTCAAGATGTTTGATATTTCCTACAAAATCGATATTTAAAACTTTGTGCCCTAAGAACCTTGTGGGGAGTGCGTATGGAATATTGGTAGCTCAGGCCATGCCCCCTCATTAGAGTGCTTTCATCCAAGGTAAATGAATTTTCTATGGTGTACTCGTAGCCATAACTAGTGAGTATGTATTCAATTGTTAAACTCGACATAGATGGAGCGCAAGAAATTTCTTTATTGCAATTTTCCAATGAAACTTTCTTCTTTCTACGTTAATTAATTTTCAATAGAGCAAGATTTATGTCAAGAACGGTTTGAATCTTTGATTTACCAAAAACTTAGGGTGTAAGGTGAGACACCTTTTGGCATCCAATTTTTTTTATGAATAACCATCAAGATATATATATATATATATGAAATGGGAAAAGAAAAACAGAGCAAGTAAAAATGCCAGGCAGACCCGGTGCTCAAGGCGAGCACCAAGCACCAAACCGGCAGCAAAATGAGAGAAACAATAAGCAAGACAACATGAGGAACAAGGAAAAAACATAGAAATACAAAAGCAACGACAATGACCATCAAAGCCCGTCAATTATCTCAGCTGAAGGTAATCCCACAAACATGTCAACCCTACCGACCCCACCTCTAGCTAGCTGGGTCTGCCACCCTGTTTCCAGGCCTAGGGATATGAACCAAGGTTTAAAGGATAGCCCGATCCGGACTGTACAGGGACCGGCCAGGACCAGTCCGGTCCCAAGCCACGATACAATAATTGTATCGTGAGGCTCTGGACTGAACCAGTACAACTGGTCCGGTGTTTTATTTGTTTTTTTTCTAATTTATGGATCGGACGGTCCAGACCAGTATCGATCTGGACCGGTCCGGTTCCAACCAGTCCGGCAGCCGATACTGCCAGTTCGACGACCAGTCCAGCTGATCCAAAGTTTTTTAAAATTTAAACTTCCGATTCACCTTTTGTACCAGACGGTACCGTCGGTCCCTAGCTTTTAAACCTTGGTATGAACAAACGAGGCCTGAATCAATCCTTTCGGCATTCTCTTTGGTACGTCAATATTGCCTAATTCAACAATTCAAACTGAGGCACATTGATTTTTAATAGAAGCTCAAATATGTCATGTCATCACGCCACATGGAAAAAGGTAATGGCACCAAAGAACAGCCACCCCATCCAATATGAGGTTACATCCAGGTATGATTACAATTTCTTAATGTATCACGACATATCCCTCCATATATTGCGCTTCCTTGGGGTTAAATATAAATCAAAAGTAAAATTTAGCTTAACAAAATATCATGGGATATATTGCAATATATGTTATATGTCGCAATATAGTTGACTGAAATGAAGGAAATTTCACTCACTTTGATTGAGAAGCACTCCAAACCCCCAAAACACTCACAAATTTCAAACTTTTTCTCTTAATTACTTCCTAACCCACTTTAAGGACTCCATTAAAAATATTCACAAATGTTCATGAGGATTTAGGGTTCAGTTCAACGTATGTAATGATCCGGCATGTGTTGCATCAAGGATTTGATTGTTTTTAGGATTTAAAATCCAAAAAATTTAGATAAATCAATTTTTTGGGTTTTCAACCTAGATATGTGTCCTTAGGCCATGGATTAGTTATATCTATTAGATAGAAGGCTGATCTACAAGTTGAACAAAAAAATAATTTTTGACTAAAATTAATTTATTTTTATAATATAAAACAAATAAAAGTATACATTAATTTAAAAAATAAAGTCAGTGATTTAACTTGATTAAATGTTTAGTATTTATGCCATAAATTTGTGGCTCGTAATATATAATGTATTTGTTTTTGCTCAAAAAACTTCATATGTTTATTATTTGAAGTTTTAATAAATGACAATTGCATGACAAATCTTACCTTATTTGCCTATATATGACATGTCCAATATCATTTTTTTGTAATATTTGGTGTTTTATGGGTGTAAGCATGCTATCAACATCCCACAATATTTAAATTCAAATTTTCTAATTTTTCCCAATGTTTTCCCCGTATCTCTACCTTTTTAGCAATATTGATATTTCCCTTAATATATCCCTCGATATTTCCGTAATTGGAGGGTGACATATCCCGCAAAATTGACATTTAAAACCTTGCAATCAGGTCTCAAGATCAAAAAGGAGGGCATTGCCACAAGACTTGATTCCAAGATCGAGATAAAGGCCATGGCTTATAAATCATAAGACCAAAAAGGAGGGCATTGCCACAAGACTTGATTCCAAGATCGAAATAAAGGCCATGGCTTATAAATCATAAGGCGTAAGACAAAGTTAGGCACAAGATAAGGCACATGGCTAGGCTATAGGACTACAACCCAAAATCAAGGCCTACAACCTCCACAAAGGGTCCACAACTTGAGCATACCCCAAGCTTGAGATGAAGGCCCGTGACCTTCATAAAGCATCCAGGCCTCAAGAGAAGCCTGTGAACAGTCCATGGCCTCCACATCCTCTGTAGGAGTTGAAGATACTTGGGGTGACTCAAATAGGGCCAACAAGTCAAGACCAACAAGGTTTAGAAACCACTCAAAGCCTTGCCATCCAAGTGATGAGACGGAGCCCACTATACATGAGTTGGTACCCTCCATGTTGATAAGTCAAACTTGGACTCCAATTAAGAGATCCACGTCCCTTATCAAATCCAAGGGGGGTAGGACTTGCTTGCCAAGGATCCAAGGGTAAAGAGTAGCCGAGTTCAATTCCAATTGGGATAAGGAATGAATCCAACAAATTCCATCTTATATAGAAAATATCCAAAGGCAAGGAAATTATGCCAACAAGATCCAAGGTTAGGTGTACTCCTAGAAATCCATTTTCTCTTATGGATAAAGACATATGGTGTTGTGATCCAAGTACATAACTCTCCCAAAGGAGAGACTTTTCTCAATGAAAAGCCCACACCATATATGAGCAAGGACCTTTGGCCTCTTCACATCAAGGAGAGAGATACAGAAAGGAATCAAAAGGATAAGGAAGAAGCACAACAGAAAGTATAATGGCTTTGTAAGTTCCCTATCTTTTTCTGTTTCAATGTAACATGGTCTAAATGAGACATGTCTAAGGCCAAAAGGACAATTTTCTCTGTAAATTAAGCCCCTAAAAGGGTTTAAATGCAATTTTCTCTGTAAATTAAGCCCCTAATATCTTTACTCTTCATTCCATAACCTTCCTATTTGGAAAAAGAAATGGCCTTTCTTCAATGAAAGTATGATAGGTAGCTGATTCTGTGATGTCATATCCCAAGTTTAGGTGATCATCATTTAACAAGGGCAGTGAGGCTTTTAACAGCTTCTGCTTTGTTGGTGTGGAGGGAGGGAGCTTCTTTAGGTCACACCCTTCTTGACATTTAGGAGCTAATTCAATTTTCAGAACTACATACATTTTAACTCAAATTTTAAAGCTCAGGTTTCAATTCCATTCTTGAAGTCCAAAAACCAATTACAGAACAGCAAAAGGCCCAGTACATTCTGTGTTATGCACTTATGCTTGCATTTCATTGCATTTATGCTTATGCTACGAAGTACGAACATTCTTCTATCATGGCAAAATTCTTCAATTGCAAATAGGGAGCTTTAGCTCATCAAATTTCTCTTCCTCCAGTTCCATCTTTATTTATAACCAATTTTTGTGTCATCCTATTCAAGACATATTCTGCCATTAGTATTGGCAAGTGACATATTTTCCTTCAATGACTAGTGAGCTTAAGAATATTTTCATCAATTAGTTCTCAATATGAAATTAGTAGAACTTTTCCTATTTCCATTTGTTTTCTTCTTTCAAGAAAACGATTAGGAGATGACCTAAAGACGGGACAAGTAAATTTTCCGGTCTATGACCAAAGTTGGTTCATTTTTATATATACGAGGTGTTAAATTACAATGCCAGCAATAATTGCCTTAAATCTGAGTGAGAAAATAACATATTGCAGAAGAAAATAGAAAAGAAGATATCTTCCTTCAATGGCCAATAACCATAGCTGTAACAAATAGATTAAGCTCAGGTTAGAGCACAAGTAAGTCTTAACTAAGAATGCACAGGAGCTTGTTTCATTAACATAACACTCAAATCAGATGAAAAATGGAAAAAAAAAAAGATGAACTAACAAGAAGCCAACATGCCCCTAGCATATGATCATATAATTTCATGATAGAATTCATTAAAACTGGCAAGATAGAAAAGGGCTCATGCATTGGCCAAACATCTTAATGTAAAAGTATGTCAAATGAACAACAGTGACACGAAACATCACAGATATAATAAATGTCGAAACTATGAAAATTCGTTAGGTATGACAAAGGTAGATCAAAGTAATAAACAATACCAGAAAGTGCTCAGTACAATGCTGAAAACATACAGTGGGTAGAACCAAAAAACCTGTCAAAAAAATGGAGGAAATTAAAATCAATCAGAATTTATTATCATAGAATCAATTGATACCTCATGTGCTGGAATAAAAAATGAACGAAAACCACAATAAACAGAAAATTTAAACACTGAAAAATATTCTTTGACTTTGAATAGTAGATAAACCATCAGAACAAACTAAACAAAATCTAGGTCATTGGCTTTTATTTTGACGTTTACTAAGAAACAGCAGATCTTGAAAACACAGTGTCAACAATACAAACCTTCATCTCACACAATGTATTAAATGTTGCTTTCGCTGGAAATTTACCCGAAATATCGGGAGATATTTTTGTTTTGGCGGAATATTTCGCCATATGAAGAGAAATTAGGGAAAAATAAGAACACTTGAATTTTTTTAATGAAACTTTAGGGATGGCTAAAACATACATAAACACAAACAAATAACTCAAAATACAATAATAAAAAACTGCGTATTGTGATGAACCGGTGTTTTCCATGTCACCAATGCAGCCCCCGGTAATAAGAAATATGCATGTAAATAGCCAACTTTCGATTTTCCCCTATGTCGCCGAATGGAGGAAAATTTTCAATATTTAAAATTTTCCCATTTCTTGAGATTTCACTCTTTTTGACTCAAATCTTCCCCATTTCTTGCTAGATTTGTGTTTCAAACAACAGCAAGTTCTTGAAGATTTTATGGAGATTCAAAGGATTTCTTCAAGACTTGAAGGTAAAATCCATATTTTCTACTTTTTCCTTCTTTATTCTTATGCAAACGCTATGAATTTATTATATGTTGTCTAATGACACTCGATCTACATATGGGTGTCATTAGTTTTATGTATTTTTTGAAAATATTTACATTTATTTAATTTTTGTAATCGAAAAAATAAAAAAAATACATCTAATAATATTTAAATACCATATAAGACTAAGAGTCTTATATAAAGTCGTATGTAGTATATTATTAAATACACAATTTTGACATTATATGTTAGTAAATATTAATTATGAAACTATTTAATTATTATAAGAAATAAAAAAATTGAAAACATTTTGAAAAAAAATTGAAAAAATGAAATAAATATTTTTTTATTGTAATTGAAATAAATATTGTATGTTAGTAAATATTAACTATGAAACTGTTTAATTATTCAGTTTGTTATTTAATTTATGATTGACTAAATTGGTATGGTATGTATCTTATTTGCTTATTTCCATGTATTTTTAGTTGTGAGATGTGCAAATGTATGAGGTTATAAATTAAGTAGATCATATTACAACAATTTTAACACAGCTTGCACACCCATAGCAAGTAGGTGAATTCCCCTCAAGCAATGTCCCTTGATATGTATGCATTGTTTTTGCATATTTTGATGTATTATGATGTATTTAGACAATAATTAGGGTTGTTTAAAACTTGAGAGGGTTCCCATTTAAAACTCCACATTTTCCCCAGATTTCCCTTTTTCCCTAATGTCAGGCGACATGTCAATAGGTCAACCTAGCGAGACATGCTAGGCAACATCGACATGGAAAACTTTGTGATGAACAAACATTTTGGAATATAAGTAACATATGTGATGTCAACCTGTAAATATGAAATGTGAAATTGAGAACTACCATCCACATAAGAGTCAAAGTACAAATAAATGTCAAAAACAACATTGAACCAACTAAATATGCAACATTCAAATACACGATCAAATGTATGAAAACAATGAGTATCACATCCACATAGAGTGTCAACCTTGACCCAGCTTAAATAGATGCATCAACATGCATTTTCAACCTAAAAGGAGGTTTATTTCGGTGAAATTTCCTCGAAATTTTATTATGTCATCCCCTGGAGTTAATATCTCTAGAAGAATTTCCCCATTTTACCGTAATTGGCAATATCTCGAGCGATATATCACCAATCTATTGATATATTGTTGATATTGATGATATATTGAATTTTTTCTTCATTAAAATGTTAGATATACCTCACAAGTCCCCAAAACTGATGCTTCGATCTTCAATATGCCATGTAATTCTTGTCAGATCTTAGTAAAGGAGTCTTTAGATTTGATTTTGTAACTCAAATCTTGATTTTTGGTCTTGTTGAGAAAAGGAGGTTTCGGTCGAAATAGGAGGTATTTCGATCAAAATTTCCCCACGTTAGTTGTGTCAACTAGTTTTAATGAAGAAAAAATTCAATATATCGTCAATATCGACAATATATCAATAAATAGGTGATATATCGCCAATTTCGGGAAAATGGGGAAATTCCTCTACAGATATTATCTCCAGGGGACGACATAATAAAATTTCAGGGAAATTTTACCAAAATTTAAAACATTGGTTCACCTCAAGATACTCCATCCAGATAGCAATTGAAATTAATAAAATGGAGAGTTTTTTTGGGTGATGGAACCTACCTCTCACCCATTCACTCTATGATTTCACCTGTCTTCCTTCTTGATTCCAAACCCTATCAAGCATATAATGAATTTTTTTTTTTTTTGGGAAGATAGCATACAATGATACTGATCATTTGTATTAATGTGAGCTTATCATGATATACTTCTTCAGAAAGGTTAGTCCATATTGAAGCTACCTGCAAACTTTTTCATTTGCAAGGAAACATTTAACTCCTCTAAATATAGCAGAAAAGCTCATGAATCATTAGGTAAAAAGGTGCGAAATGTGGATTATATAATAAAAGAAACTGCTATCTGAAATATTGAAAACTAAAAAGCTTAAACTGTTGCAAAATATAAGAGTAAAGGGGGAGCAAGTCCAACACATGCTAAGATTTAAGAACTTGAAACATTAACGGGAAATTGTAAAGAAGACTTCATCTAAATATTTTCTACAAAAATATGCAAACAATATAGTACTTTTGAGATTTTTTTTATTTTTTATTTTATCGGTAAAGGAGAGTATATGTATATTAATATGAAAGAGTAATATATGTATGTATATGTAGATGCAAAAAGCCTGCCCCCCACCCCCCCATAAAGTAACTTTGAGATTTATTGATGAAAAGGCTTATATTATTGATTTTATCAGTTTGTAAGTTGCAGTTAGAATTAACAAATCCAATCAAGCATTGTCCTAGCAAAACACAACAAAACATTAAAAGGGTTACCGGTACCAAAGTCTGAATTATGAATTCCTTTAAAATCCTATAACATAGATATCTAACTATTTACTATCTGCAAATGTTTATATAAATATCCTTCTCAAATAGATATTTTACATCTGATTTAGCATGCAAAAATTAAAATCTAGTAAAAACTTTGTTCGAAGATTAGGTAGCTATTTTGTATCTAATGAGTCAGAAACACATAAAGAGAGCTTACAGAATTCAGTCCACGAGAAGAAGAGTAGACATTCTTGAGGAATTCTGCAAGGCTTTTTAGAATGGAAGTAGTATGAAATTGGTATGTCAAGCAGATTTGAACTCTCAGTACCAGTAAATGTACTAGGCAGCACCAATACCAGCATGGTCCGGCAGGTCCATATCAGAATCAGACGATGCTTTAAACCATGATTTCAAGGTTCCTAGAAAACAAAAGGTCCAAGGACAAAACTGATTTTTGAGTTCACAAGAAAATTATAGGGCGGTTTCATAAAATTTTAGATGGAAGTTCTAATTTGTAAAAAGCTGCACTACTAGACCCTAGAGTTTGGGTATTTTTATGTATGATACTTTAATGGAATTCCAGTACCACGATGTTTCTTTTAATGAGTTGGTGGCCTCTTTTCATTGTTCCGTCAATTTCAAATTTAAGTTTTCTTATAACTTGCCCTTCAAATTGGGTTCTCACAAATTGATAATCTTTGTTGTCAAACTGCCTTTTCTCTGTTAGTTTTCTATTGTGATATCAGCTCATGATTCTCTATAAGAATATCAATAAATCAACCGAATCAAAAGAAATTGAGACTTATTTAAAGAATCACAGCATACATGAAAAAATAGCCTGATTGGACACTTTTAGCTATTTGATCGTACCCTAAAATATCTGACCACGCCATTTTCTACGGTAATGCGCTACAGCGTTTATTGACATGGTCAGCAATTCGAAGACGTAATGTGATGGCTATAAGTGTCCTATTGGGCAATTTTTTTATACATACACTAATGTGACAAAAATATTAGATGATTTTTTTAATGGGCCCAAACAAGTACCACATGTTGAGATATTATGGTGTGAATAAGGAAGGTTACTCATGCGCTAAGCATTTGGAAGTGGGATGGGAAACCCATTAAGCTTTCTAGTTGAGGACAAGTAATATAGGAACCTGATTACTCTGTCCACAATTCTATATAATTTCCATTTTCTGGTTGATCATATGGCGAGTGACGTCGGCCTGGAACAAATGCACACAAAATTACCTACCTACCACACCTTGGGGGAGTGCGGCTGCTGGGACCTGCTGGTGCCAGGTGAAACAGCAACTCAAGTAACACAATGGTATCTCGGCTGAGGTGGCAAATCATCTAGCAAATCTACCTTTTACTCTTGGTGAAGGTGGGAATCAATCCCAAGTTTTGGTATTGATGATGACTGGATTTTGAGCACACACGTGGCACCACCTCATTGGTGACACACACGTGGCAACACCTCATTGGTGACATATCATTACAAATATTAGACCAACTAAGGTCCGAAACACTGTTCATGGCCACCTCAAGACACTGTTCATTGGCCACCTTTGACCACTTCAAAACATTGTTCATTGGCCACCTTTGGCCACTTTGAAATACTGTTCATTAACCACCCTTGGCCACCTCAAAACACTGTTCATTGGCCAACTTTGGCCACCTCTAGACACCGTTCATTTGCCACCTTTGGTCACCTTGAAATACCGTTCACTCGAGTCATTACTTGAGTTATTGTTCACTCAAGGTACTATTCACTCGAGGTACTATTTACTCGAGTTAATATTCACCTGAATGACTATTTACCATTGCTTACTTGTGTGGTTGTTTCACAAATTATAAAATGTATTTTTTATATGTATAATGTCTTCTCACATGCATGGTCTCTCATACCTAGCATTTAATGGGCTATGTCAGCTTTTTCTGATTGATGGGACAAGAGGTCTTTCCAAGGTGGGACAAAAAGTTGGCTCTTTCAAGACAAAGAAAAAAGAATAAAGGAAAGACTTTCTCTCTTGGAAGGAAGGGGATAAAGAGACACGCAAAAAGGATTTCCTTCTCTAACTCAGGAAACAAAAGACATAGAGAGACTTCTTCTCTTCTAGACCGAGGATTTTCATCATTCTTCTCTTTTCTCATTTATATTCTGTAACATTTATCATGTAAAAAAATATTGTATATCTTTACATTGAATGAGAAGAATGACTGCCACATGGCAATCCGTGGATGTAGGCGATGTTGTCGAACCACGTAAATCGTCTCTCTACTTTTATTACGCAATGCGTACAGCCGGTTCTTCGGTTTAGGCGAATGGTTGGGACGCTCCCGAACCTTATTTGTCATTTGTGTGCTTGTGTTGTTCTATTTTAATTCTCACATAAATAAAAGAGAATCAGTCAAAAGAATTAAGGCTACATACTTGTTGTGAAGAATGTTGATATGCTCAGAATTCGTGGAAAATATCTGCTAGCTGGAGAAGAATGTAGAATGAACGTCCCCAGCGAAGTCGCCAAAAATGGTGGTGCCCAAATCGGTAAATAATCTTTATTTAATCACAATAAACAGCTGAAACTGCTATTTTTGTTGATGTCATCGATTTGGGGCTGGATCAGGTTTTTTTGAGGTTTGGGAGCGTGTCAACCGTTCGTCTAAACCGAAGAATCGGCCATACGGACGGCACTACGTCGATTCAAATAAGCACAGTGCGCAATAAAAGTAGAGAGACAATTTACGTGGTTCGGCAACATTGCTCACATCCAAGGATTGCCATGTGATAGTCATTCTTCTCATTCAATGTAAAGATATACAATCTTTCTTTACATGATAAATGTTACAGAACATAAATGAGAGAATAGAAGAATGATGAAAATCATATGGTCTGGAAGAGAAGAAGTCTCTCTGTGTCTTTTGTTTCCCGAGTTAGAGAAGGAAATCTTTTTTGCATGTCACTCTATCCCCCCTCCTTCCAAAGAGAGAAAGTCTTCCCTTTATTCTTTCTTTATCTTGAAAGAGCCAACCTTTTGTCCCATCCTTGAAAAGACCTATTGTCCCATCAATCAAAAAAAAGTTGACAAAGCCCATTAAATGCTAGGTATGGAAGACTATGCATATGAGAAGACATTATATCTATAAAAAATATATTTTATAATTTGTGAAACAGTCACATAAGTAAACAATGGTAAATAATCATTCGGGTGAATAGTAACTCGAGTGAATAGTAACTCGGGTGAATAGCATCTCGAGTGAACGGTAACTCGAGTGTAGCAACTCGAGTGAAGAGTACCTCGAGTGAACAGTATTTCAAGGTGACCAATGAACAGTGTTTCAAAGTGGCCAATGGACAATGTTTCGAAGTGGCCAAAGGTGGCCATGAATAGTGTTTCAGACCTTAGTTGGTCTAATATTTGCAATGATATGTCACCAATGAGGTGTTGCCACGTGTATGTCACCAATGAGTTGATGCCACGTGTGTGCTCAAACTCCAGTCAGCATCAGTACAATCCCCAAGACTTTACCATTGTCCCAAGTGGCACCTTTACTTCTGTGACTTCCAAATATATATTAGTTCCTCTTTCCAAATGTGCCTTGGAATGAGAGCTGTAAACAAGTCGAGCCAAGCATTGCCCAGCTCGGCTCAAGCTCGTAAACCTCAAGCAAGGCTCAAGTTCGGCTCAGGCTCGTTAAAAGATTTTGGGTTCAGACTTGTTAAAAAGTTTTGGGCTCATGCTCATAAAAAGCTCGGTGTTTAAGATAATGGGTCATATTCTGAGAGAGTTAATTACACTAGTCTCTAGATCCAATAGGGAAGGGACCTGAGAGGCCCCGTGGGCGAAGCGAAGTGGGGACTGATCAGTCTTTTTGCCTTGTTGAACCATAGGTTTGGGGAACAGGAGGCAAAGGCCCCCGCGATAGGGTAAGGATATATTGTGGATTTTCCGTATACCAGATTGGAGATACAAGTTGGAACCCTAATTCTTTTTCAGAATAATAGAAGACTTGTGGACATAGACACTACGCCGAACCACATAAATCTGTGTGCATATTTTGATCTTTTGTTTCTGATTTTCGTTATTATTGCTTATATACAAATAACACTCAGCTCGTAAAAGGCTCAGCTTGCAAAAAAAAACTTAGCTTAGTCGAAAGACAGTAATATAATAGTTGATGATTATTCTTATATGTAATACAATATATTAACATGTATGTTTAATATAATATAAGATATAGGTATATGGATGTATAATTTCATATACAAACCGAGTCGAGCCTACCCAAACTTGGCTCAAGCTCATTAAGATATCGAGCTTTTTTTGGGCTCAGGCTTGGCTAACGAGCCTAATTATAGAGCACAAGCTCGGCTCATACGAGCCAAGCCCGAACCCAAACCCAAGCCAAGCTAGCTCGGTTCATTGACAACCCTAACCTAGAATACAAAAGAAGCATATTTTCTACAATAATTGGCCTTTATTTCAACATGCTTCGATAAAAGCCTTGGGCTATCAAGCGTGAAACTGTAGGTTCGAGTCTTGGCACAACCACTTTGTGCAAAAACAATGCCAAAGGTTAGGTATATTGCCAATCCGCCCCTCTCGGGACCCTACTTTGGCGGGACCTACACCGGATTACAGTCCTTTTTTATGTCCACATTTTCTTAAGTAGGCCAACTGTCACTATTTGTGCAACACACAAAACACACACACACACAAATGAGAGGGAAAAAAAAGAAAAAATTTCAAACAGAATGGTGATGCCCCAATAAGTTTAGCATATGGGAATCAAATTACTTCATCTATTTTTGTTAGCCAATAACGAGATGACATTATAGATAAATCAAAGAGGAAACATAACAACAAGATGCCCCAGAGAGGCGCAAGAGATACAAGGAAAACAAAAACAGCAAAATAAAACAAAGTGCTGAATAATCAAATATACTCTATGTCAGAGATGACGAACCCAGACTCTCCCCCACCATCCGATAAACTCTGACATAAAAATATCATTGAACTCCGGTAGTATAGAGTATATAATCTCTCGGGTGGGGGGGGGGGGGGGGGGGGGGGGGGGGGGGGGGGGGGGGGGGGGGGGGGGGGGGGGGGGGGGGGGGGGGGG
>JAUPMG010251639.1:0-21880 GCA_031762675.1 Pachysandra terminalis | reverse complement strand
GGAGCTTCGACCTAGAGGTCACAAGCGCCTCTGTTATTTCAATCATAGGGAATATCCCAAGGGGCCACCTAGGTGTATTCATTTGTGATCCATCCATTAGCAGATCTACTAACAGAATTTCACTCAGCATCCGTCACGTATTATGATACGTTTATCGAGATGAATATAAAGGGGTATATTGGGGTAGCAAGTCCGTCAACGTATTTCAGTCCATCCTGGACTTCCTCACCAAATCATGATGTCCAAATCATGATTCTCTCAAGTCTGATAAGATCTTCAACAGAAGTGAAGTCTAAAGGCAAAGTTTGGTTCATGACCAGAATATGGTCATTGACCCAATTGATTATGCTGTGCAAGTGTGGTGATTGTGCACAGTGCTCACTGACTAATCATGAATTTAAGTGTATAGTTGTGTAATAAGGCTAAATATGAAAATATGAGATTTACATCATGGTATACGTCATTATGATAATCAATTCAACTTAAGTAAGCATGGTATATGACATAAACATAATCAATTGTAAAACAATTCAATTAATCGTCAATTCAAGTCATGAAATAATTATAATCTTCAATCAACCAATAACATATGCTCAGAAATCAATACAACACATATTTCCATTCAAATAACCCAACCTGGGCTGACCGGCAGGCTGCCGGCACGCTGGCTGGTCTGCCGGTTGCCTAGGCAGGTTCAAACAAAATTAAGTCAAGGTCTCTGGGCTGACCGGTAGTCTAACCGGCACACCGGTTGGCCATCTGGCAGCCTAGACAGGGGATAAATATTCTGGGTGCAGGGTTTAAGGCTGGCCGGCACCTCCATTGGCCATCCGGCAGTCTAGACAGAAGGTGGTGTTTTTCCAAAAATTTAAGGGTAGCCACCGATAGGCTAGCCGGCACACCGGTTGGCCATCTGGCAGGCTAGGTAGGGGCTTGTTTTCAAAGTCTCAGGCACAAATGGCCACCGGCACGCCGGTTGGCCTTCCGGTAGCCTACACAGTAACTCACAGTGCACTAAAAGGTATCCAGTAGGGTTCCGGCAGACTACCGGCACACCGGTAGGTCTGCTGGTTCCTATTCGGGTTAATTGTCAGGCTAGTCGACACGCCGGCAGGCCGCCAGTTTGCCCAGAAACAAGAATTAAGCATGTTTTTCATATTTTAACACATAATTAGGAATTTTCTTCAATAGAGACTGATATTTAAATTCAAATCCGAAACTAACCCAATTGATCAAACAATCAAAATCAAAACTTAACTTGCTTGGACAGATCAGTTTTAGAAAAACTTAGTTTTTATGAAAAACAATATTTTTATTGAGTTGAATTCAATGTGGAATGTCATATTCAGTGAATATGGCATATCACCTAATGCAAATAAAAAATATAAAGTAATCGAAATTACTTACCTTGCTCGACGTGCTAAATCTTCCTCTTCTTTAACCCAGTTCAAGTCTGAAATGTTCTTCCCCCACCTTTAGCTCCAGCTATCTTCTCAGATTTTGATTTAATGATTTGGACGACCAAGACTATGTTTAAATAGTTTTTAATCTTGTCTCTTAGTTGTTCTAGAGTTAAAGTTAGTTTAGGATTAAGTTTGGTTTATAGCCATTAGATTAGATTAGTTAAATATTAGCCTTTAGATTAAAGGTGTTGTAGTTCTAGTATAAGTTAAGGATTACTATTTCCTAACCTTATCCTAATTAGATTAGGTTCTTTAACCTTTAATCCTGACCTTTAGATTAGTCTAATTAATCCTAACCGTTGATTCTAAGTCTTCTAATTATATTAGGAATATTAGTGGTTATTCTAACCTTAATCTAATGTCTTAGTTGTTTTATAACTTATCCTTTATCCATTATTATTTAATTAGCACGAAAATTAGTTATTTAATTAAGCTAATTGGGCTTAAGTCTTAGTTGGGCTTTAATCCTATTGGGCTTTACTTAAGTCCAACTAATTAATTATTAGAGCTGGGTCTTGTTTGGTTCGTTTTAGTTTAATCTATTAAACCAGTTTTCTATTTAAGCTGAAATGTCCTTTGTTCATAACCTACAGTTTTAATTTATCAATTACTTTAGGTTAATGGAATTATTAGCTTTTAAATTATGATTAAGAGTTCCTAAAATATCTTAGCTACACATTATAACTTAAAAAAGTTATGATTGTGTGTGAAGCACTTTAGTTTCTTATTGTGCAACCTACCAATCACAAGCAGTCAAAGTCAAAGGTGTAACTAGCTTACTAAAATTTTAAATTACCCCTATATTTTTAATTAATTAGGAATTAATCCCTATAAAAGTTCAGGTTATACACAACATATGCCATTATTATTGCATAATGACCTTGTATTGGTCTAATGCATTGACTTGACCATCATAACTTCAGATTTGTTGGAGATTATGATTATAACGAGAGTATTATGATCTGGAAATCATAATAGGTGAGGTGACTTATATTTTATGTGTTGAGGGACCGTACATCCCAATAGACCAATTGATTTGTTTATTCCCAAGATACTTGTGGGAAGATCATAGGTGAGGGAAAGTTCATGTTGATGAGGCCCAATATCCAATTCATAAGAGTGAAATTTTGTTAGTAGATCGGCTATTGTATGATTCAAAAGGGAAAGTTTACGTTTGTAATGCCTTGGGATTTATTCCCCATGATCGGAAATAAGTGAGGAAATTGGGACCTCTAGGTCGAAATCCCTAGAAACTATGATGCGCAGATAGAATAACCCCATATTTTGGCTGTGTATTCGGGGGATGATTTTCATCTTGTTTAGCCAGGGGTTTGATGATGTGTGAACATACAATTAGATGAATACTATACAGTGCATTGCATGTTAAATTGTTTGTATTTAATCACATGTGGTGATTATACTTGGGTGCACAACATGCATTACTAATTGAACCAGCATATTGCATTGCATATTACATCATATTGCATTAATATTCATATCACATGATTATTAGCTTACTCATCACATATTCATTATTGGTTATGTCGTGATATATCTTTATTGCTTGAACCATAGGGTTTTGTTCATGTGTTTATTGACTTGATTATGCCTATGAATCATTATGTGTGTGTATTGCATTAATCTGAACTTATGGATTGTTTATATGGTTTCTCTTGTTGATAAGACTTTGTCTAAAACATTATGTGATACCCTTAAGTTTGGTGACTATTGATCTATTAAGACCATTGCTGTCCTATGAATGGACCATATTGATTTCACCCATATTTATTGCATATGTATCACATAATTATTGTATATTGATCACTCATCACATGTTCAATGCATATTGATTTCACATCATATATTTCACTAATTTATTGTTTATATGGATTACCATTGAAGAGTGGCATTGTCTTTACTTCAATCTAAATATTGTTAGACTTGTTTACTTACAAAGCTAGTGTAGCTTACGCTTTCGAGCACAATGTATTTTAAGACCTATAGATGATGGACATAAGGACCATGAGGACTAAGATGGAGGACAAGGATGCTTTGGAGATATTAGTCATTATTAGAGTTTTATTTGTTGATTTTAGTAGAACTTGTAGTAGGGATTAGTTTTTGTCATAAAGTACTTGGTAAGTTGATTTTCAGTAGATAATAGGGATTGATTTGAAGCATGAAACTAAGGGATTTTATTTTATTTTCCACTAATATGTTATGATTGTTTTGGATGTAATAGCCATACTTTGACTATATTTTCAATATTATATAAATTCTCAGATTTTACTTTATGATTTGGCTATGTATTGTTTATCCACTCTATTGAGAGTTACGACTTAAACTTGGGGACTCCATAGAGATTTCCAGGTTTGGTTCGTGACACCATCACCTTTGGGGGTGGTTCCACCACCACCACCACCTTTAAAGGTGGCACACCGTCACTTACAACATGTTCATTACCACCTCATTATCGTTGCCACCATCACTTCTAGCAGGGGTGCACTACCACTACCACCACCAACTCTGGTGGTTGCATCTCCACCATCACTTTTGGTGGTGGCATACCATTATTTACAACATGAATATCATATATAACAATGGTACTACTATCAAGGTTTTAAATTTCGATATCGCCAGAAATTTTGCCAGAAAATCTGGCTACATTTCATGAAATTTCGTCGACCTGGAGAATTGTTTTCCGCCAAATTTCCCAGATTTCTCCAAATGTCGCCAGATTTCCACCAAATTTTGCCAGACTTGGCCAAATTTCACTGAAATGTTGGAAAAGGGGGAATTCAGTGAATTCCCCTATATTTTGTTTCGCTGGCAGGGATTTTGGCGAAATTTTGTCGGCATGCCGGTGAAACTTAAAACCATGACTACTATCATATCATCATTGCCACCACTATCATTTCCAACGGTAACGTCAACACCATCTCTACCACCATTGGTGATGGCACCTCTATTGTTGGTGCTGACGAAGCAACCATCACCACCACTGCAACATACCAACCGTAACGACGATATTACTACAAGAGCATCATCAAATAGACGACAAAATCCAACCCGAGATGCCAACCCGTTCGAACCTATCGAGTATTTTAGTGGATTTAGATTGAAATAGATGATAGTAAGATGCAAGTCATTTTCTGTGATTATTTTCATGCATTCCAAACATAAGAAAGTAAACATATTTATTTTTTTCATACGTCAAAAAAAAAAGACTAAGATTTTATGAAAGGTTTTAAACGTAAAATATAAAAAACGTGTTTAATTAATTTTCATGTAAAATACGTGCTTTTTTGTTACATAATGTTTTAAATAAAGTTTAAAATGTTTAAGCATCAAAACGTGTGTTTTTGAAAAACGGAGTTTTAAAAAAACGGAGTTTTGCTCCTTGGCGTTTCCGTCTTTGCCGTTGTAACGGATAAACTTGGGAGGCACGTAGTCCATTGGATATGGCTTTGCAAATATATCGGCGAGATAGGGAGCAATAATCACAGTCAAGAATTAGCATCCTCCAAGGACTTCTCGCGTTGTAGTAACACATTCATAGCAGCCAAAGTAACATACTCGGTAGGCTTGGGAACCATTATGTGTGCGGCATGATCAATTCCCTAGCGGGGCAGTTCATTGTCACCTTCTATTGGAGTCGGGGGCGACGCTTGCTTTGCGGCATTTATGATTTCAAGTGCCGCCAAAACACGATCGTTAAGTTCATGGAAGGCTGCCATGAATTGGGCCAATTCTGGCATAGGGTTGGCCTGGCCAATGATATGTTCTTTGGGTGTCCCGATTGCGACTTAGCAGTTTCTTGTCATTCTATGACAGGTGGATTCGGCGGAGGATCATTGTGAGCAGTCGAGTTAGAGCGGGTATGGCGTTGACGATTTTCATTGACCATCTTGCAACAATAGGAAAAGGACCTCAGAGTTTGGAATCAAGCAATCTACCTCCCCAGTGGAGTCACCAAAGAATGTAGATGCCTTTTTGGGCATGACAGCACACATGGCAAAGATCGTCCTATGTGTCGCCAAATAGGAAAGAGGGTAGAGGAGGTAGATCCACGTTCAAGCCTAAACCACAGTGCAATAGCCATTCCTATAGTATTGCTTGAACCGAGTTGGAGAGGCCGGGTCGATATGGTGTGGTAGGTAGGCAATGGCAAGGAACCGTCCACAGGAGATGCACAAACAAGTGATGAAGAGCTTCAAGTTTGACCGATCCAAAGATAACTTCTTACTTAGATATCGTAAAGAAATCCCCACATCTTGGTATTGTTGTTAAGTCTCCAAGCTAAGAGAAAAATACTAAGTGTGGGAGTGAGTCTTCTCTCCACTAGAGTCTAGACTCAAATGATATTGCAAAAGTCTCTGATGCAAGTGTTGTTCTTTTACCTTAGCCACCCATGTCTTTATATAGGCATAGGCAGGCCATAGGATGGTGACAATTCACCATCCTAACCATTCTTTCCTTCGTAACTCCTTTCCCATAATGGAAGGAGTTACTTTTCTTTTGTAACTCCCATTCATAATGGTAGAAGGGTTAATACTCCCATTGTTCTGTTATACCTCCCACTATAATGGGAGAGAGGGGTTTAATTCCAACTAAAAGCATGCTTTGATCCGTCAAGCTAATATAAACCTTCATCTTTTGGAGCGCCAATTCGATCCGCCAGAAACTTACTTGTTTGTTGTCTCCGTGGTCAGCATGCCAGATTCAAAACCGGCCACCGTTGTCACCCATGCCCTTGTGTCACGGGCCAACAATAAGCATGGTGCATGGCCCATGACAGTGTCAAGTTGGGGGCACGCAGCTTGGCCCGACAAGGAGAGCTTTGGTCATGTGTGCCCACCAAGGAAAGATGTTTTGGGAAACGGCTCTGGGGTGCTTCCACATTATATTGACATGGCTAAATGGGGGTGGGGTGTCCATGCTGAGAAAATGGCCCGAGGGTGGATTTCTAGCATGTGGTCCCCACATGCTCGGTGGAGCGTGGAGAACAATCGGTGAGGATTTGGAGTTCAGATGTGAACGAGAATTCGTGAGGATGGTGAGACGAATGCTCGGGTTCAGATGGCTCATGAAAACTCTACCCGTAGCTCAAGATAAGTCGGTATGACTGCACCAACAGATGTGATATTTCCTACTAGCAATGGGGTAAAGGTTTAGTAGCTACCTTAAGGAGGGATGTTGTTACCTGACCTTTCCCCGTGCTAAGTGTGGCACTGGACAGGTAATCCCCAAGGGACTTGTGGGCGAGGTTTAGCATTACAGAGGTGATGTCTAAGGTTTCCTAGGACTACGATGGTATGTCCCAGGACACTACTAGGGCAAAGTGCTTGACAGTAGTACGCCCATCCTGAGGCAAGGAGTCTAATATGTTGGGTTTCTCTCGCGTGTGCTATTCACGCTTGGGTAGGCATTGTTGGCTGATGGGCTATCATTAGGCCACGAGGGCTTAGCGTGGGCTTGTGTGGAGGCATGTCAAGGGCTTGGCATGCTCCACGATGATTTGTGGCGTGGTAGGCAAGGTTTCGGGGGGACGTCTTGTACGGAGGACACAATGAGGGTATGCTTGGCACGTCAGGTGGTAATTGTAGTGACCCGGATCCCGAAATTAATAATAATAATTAATGTTTAATTATTTAATAGAGTTAAATAAATATAAATGAATTTGAATTCTAATTGATGGTGACAATATGTTAATGTAAGTGTAGAAATGGGGTCAATAATTAATGGACTAATAGTGATATTAATATGTTCTAAGAGTTATATGATGGTTGTGTGGACTAAAACAAGGTTAAATTGGTAATTTTCCGGTAACTAATGGTGCGAGTCATAGGCTAATTGGAGCATTGGGTTAATTATTACTCAAATAAATGAGCTGGGGTTAAGGTGTAATTAGAAAGCTTATAGGGGAAACTATCTGTAATTTAGTAAAGGTAATTCAAAGATTGAAACGCATGTAGTACGTGGGATTAGTGGGATAGAAAGTGGGAGAGAAGGAAGGGAAAGTTGCTATAACTTCTCCCTCACCTTCCCATACGTGGAGATTTGTAAGAGGAGAGTCCTTGTGGGTTAAGAAAGAGAGAGAGAAGTTTAGAGAGGGAGAAACAAACCCTAGCCGTTACCTTGCCTTGGAGAAGAAGAAGTGGAAGAAAGGAGAGAGAGAAAGGAAGAGGAAGTGCTTGCTATTCTAAGATCTAAACCCCAAGGTAAGTTTCATTTTCTGTATAGTTCTCTTGGGATACCATGATTGTTTTCCCGTTTTGAATGCGTGAATGTGCAATTTGTGAGTATGATTTCTGAAGGCATGTGTTTATGGTTTGAGTCTGATGATTAATATCTTGTTGAGTTGCGTTTTTATTCGATTGTGACTTGAAAGATGTCTATTATCGTTTTTACATGATTCCGAATTGGTTTACATGAGATTGGTGATAGAAAATATATGAGATGATAAATGTAGGTTTTATTCCTTGATTTGGTTAAATTATGATTTAACATGTCTTTGATCTTATTTTAGTGATGATTTTAATAGAGGTATTTATTTTAGATAATTTCGGATTGAATCAGATTGAAGGGTTTTGACATTTGAGAGCTTTGGGGTCAATTTGGGATTCAGTTCCCGTGATCCGTCGGCCGGCTCCGGTACACCGGCCAACCTGCCGACAAGGAATTAAAAACATAGAGTGAGGTATGTTGGCAGGCACCGATACACCATCCGTGCTGCCGAGAGGGGGTCAAAATACACAAGAAATAGCCCATCGGCAGGCTCCGGCACACCGGTCGTGCTGCTGACAGGGAAAGAATATTTTATTTATATTTTTCTAGGATTCCCCTGTGTTAGGAACACAATGGTCCGAAGACCATTGATATGATTAAAACACTGAAGAGGTGTCAAAGCTGGAAAAATGGCCTTCGGCAAGTACGCCTGTACTACGTAGCTACCTACCAAGATCCAATGGGGTCCAAACTTTATGGACACCTTGAAATGGGTATTTTGAGTTTGCTTGTAATGTGTGAATTTGATTTATGGTGGTGATATCTGGATAAGGTAAAGTCTGAGGTTCTAGTGGAATCGTCTTACTGATTATCCGTGTGTATGGGTGCATGGATAGGTACGGAAGGAAGCACCATTGGAACTGTCTTACGGATCCTTATGTATGTGAATGTGTGTAATTGCATTATTAGTGATAATCACGTGATACAAGTGTTACATTAGATATGCGTGTGGAACGAGGATGAAATTGGTTTAGGGAATTGAGCCTCGTGTGAGACCAACTTATGCTTTAGATATGCATGGAATGATGGAGTCTGTGTGAAGGATGTGTGTTGATGTAATAGTGTTACTGTTTGTGAATGATCTGTGTTAATGATATGATTGTATGGAAATTCTATATACTTGTGGAAAGGATACTTCTGATGGCATCCAGCGGATTATTCGTGCGTTTGGGCGAACGAGTAGCTTCCGAAGGGTGTTATCACTAGAAATCCTACTGATATGTGGAGAGGATAACTTGTTCGGTCAACCGGGCAGCGACGGATAGAGTTTTGAATTGAATAGCTTGTCCGGTCAACCAGGTAGTGACGGATAGAGTTTTGAACTGGGTAGTTTGTCCGGTCAGCCAGGCAGCGACGGATAACGGTCCTAGAGAGACTCATCCATGCATTGCTATGCATAAGGAACAAATACGAGAAATAGTTACGGGAATTGAGCCCGGTAGGTTGGAAATCCTACAAAACTACGAGGTTCACGTGGGACTTGAGAGAGTAGTATTCAGCTGTATTAAAATGAATGCCCTGTAATGGTTATTACTTGATAAGAGAGTGTCGTCCAGCTGTAGTAAAATGGATGCTAAGGTAACTTGGAACCTGTTGATCACCGAACTAGGAAGCGCATTAGTTTGCATTCATGGATGGGGGTGTTGCATAACTTGGATTGATCATTATAAAGCATTGTATTCATTCATCTCATCTTTCACTATTATTCTTGCATTCATGATATTCTTCCTTGGTACTTGCTGTTTTCAATATTCGTATGTGACATGGATAAGATACTATGATATGATTGGACCAACGGTTTTCCATTAGGATGGATGACAGTTATGATCCTTACTGGGCATTCCAAGCTCACGTAATATTTTATGTTGCAGGTGGAGGTGGGATGATGGATGGACTTGGGCTGGTTGCTGCAATTCATTTATTTCTGTTTTTAACCATATGTTATGTTTCGTGGATGATTTGGATGTAATAGGATTAAGTCTTCAATTTAACTCATTTATTTGTGTTGAGGGTACGGTTCTTCTGAAGACAAGGATTTGGTTTAATTTTTATTTTCCTTCCGCGCTCTGATGGTCGAATAAGAGTAGTTAATATTACTTTTATTAAAGGGTTTTGATATGGTGATCTGCGTTCCACGGTTGGGAACTCGAAGGTCACACCTCATGATTCGTATCGCCTGCATAGGGATTCGTGCCACGGGATTCGGGGTGAGTAATATTGTTGTGTTGGTACTACGAGATGCAAGTTGGCACGGAGGACGTCTTAATGCTATTGGAGGTGCGTTGGGGATGATATATCCCCGAGGCACGATGTTTGGGGCTTCTGAGGATCCAGGGCTTTTCAAGATGCTAAGAAGGTTCATGTTGCGCGTGGCTCCTAGTGTGGGGCGCATTGGTTGATCGGCTTGATTTGGGACTCTAGTAGCATTGCAAGAATCCTAGTTAGACCCGGATGACAATGGAACACTACAAGTGGGGCAAGCGCTTGCTAGCGCAGTGAAGCAGCTTTTGGGCCGGCCAAGATAGGGTTGGCATACAGGACTCGGAGCGAGTCATATCCTGTTGTAATATCGTGTTGGGTATGCTTGTGAGTTGGTTTGGCATTCGGATGGCTCAGGCTGGCCTTAACTTAAGGAAAGTTGGGGCGCCACACGGTCGTTCTGCTGCGACAAAAAGTATGGCCGTGACACTTGGCCACCACACCTTAAGAACAACGTAACCCCCTAGAAGCGGGCTTTTACCCATGATGGTGATATCCTCTTCGGCAAATCTAATATCAAAAGATCACACATTTAATCATTATTTAATCTCAAAACCACTTAGCCAGATAGTTTAAGTACATGTAATACTCTTTTAAAGTGATTCACATTATGATAGACACTTACGCCGAGCATCGATGCCTTCTGACAGCTTTTTGATGTAAAACCGTCTTTTGGCGGCCTTCTGGCAGAAAGTAGGCAATTCCAATTTGGAAAGTTCCAGCTCTTAGAATCCTGACATACCCACTCCACGACATAGAGCAAGTCGAAAAACAGTAATATGGAGCTTTTGGGTCTGAACCGCGGTTGGATTGGACCCTGGGAGCTCCTAGTGTAAATTAAACATTACACCAGGACTTCTGGCGACGCGAGGGGTGGATGCCCCCCAATGTACGGGCACCCTCCAAGGGCCAGTCCGGATGTCCCCCTTGTGCTCACTACATTGCCAATGGTTGGAACATCCGGCTTTTCGGGTTTTGAGCAATTGGAGGGCTATTTTTAGCATTTTTCCTTCTCACGCTAGAAACTCTAGCACAATATAATTCTTCTGTCCAATGGTCCAATAACCTGGCCAATGGTCTAATAATGTGACCAATGATCCAATAATTTGACCAACGGTCCAATGGTCCAGCCTAATTTATGTCAAATGATCCGGTTTGACCCAAAATGGTCAAAATGAACAATTGTCATTTATGCCAATTAGACGATGACATGGATTCTGAATTAGCAAAAAGTATTGCCACATCAGCAATACTCTTTTTCAACTACCAACCTACTCAGTTCAGCTAGCTGCTTCCACTGCCTATGTAGGGAAAGTGGGTTCCTCCTTATAGCTCTTGAAAGTTGAAGGTCTTTGGTCCCAAATCTAGTATATCACCCCTCAAAAATTGTGTTACGACCATTAAAAGATAGTATTTCTTTTCTCTCTCCATGGCCTGATTATGATCAATAAATTTTACGATCAACAAAATTGTTTACATAGCTTCATTGAGTTATCTTCCAGTTTTAACTTGAGGTGTAACACATTTCTTTTAGTAGGCTGTCCTTGGTGAAAATTATAAAATGCTAGTAACATTTGAGTTGGATTTTTTGTGAGCAATAAATGCTTTAATAGAAAGTATCACTTAGCATAGAAAATGGGGAATCAATGGGAAAACTAGACATGGACATGTGACATCATGGTTGCTTTCCGTTCCTTTTTGGAATGACCCACCCACTTCCTTTCTATTAGATTGTTAACTGTAAGGATTTTCTCAAGAGACACCGTCCATAGATAACAAGCTATTTGCAAAAGCACCATGGTCTTCCAAATGAGATTGGCTGGGCTATATGCATTCTTTTCTAACACCTACCCCCTATGATCTCCTCTTGACTTAAGCAATGGGGTTCATTTCAGCATTTGTTGAACTTTATACGACAGAGATTTATTACATTATATAGTTATTATTAAAAAGAAATTATAGCAACCTGATCAATGTTTAAGAAATGAAATTGTAAATGTGAAACAGATAAGTAGATACATAATTGTTAAGTGATGTTTTGTGTGTGCCACAGCAAAGGAATTATATTTTATTAATAAAAAGTAAAGTTTTTAGAAAAATTAAAAATAAAAGAAATTCAAAAAAATCTGCATAAGAATAATTTGTAACCAAACTAGAAATGTATTCTAAATGTTATAATCATATTGATGCTAGATTAGTATCTATATATAAAATAAATAAATAATTTGGTAATGTTTATTTCTTCCAAAAAAAACTTAGCAACATAGACCAATGATTTAACGTCAAGTTGAGGGATGCTTGACACTGACTAACTATTTGTCATTTCACCCGAAGAATATAGTAGCAACAAGGGAGATGATGCTAAGTCACCAGGTTGAGGCAATGTTGAAGAACCCTTTCAAGAAATTCACCGTGAGACAAAGTGCAACTTCGTGGAATGTGTATTCACGATGGTGGGGTAACTGGAGTCTCAACTAAAGCAACACTTAGCCAGATTATTCTGATGTGCGTGGTTCTTTCATGCTTTATAAAAAAATAGAACCACAACGAAGGAACCTCTTCAATCTAGATTCTAGACGATGACTATGCATATTTGACGATAAAAGCTATGTATGAATATTATTTTCAATATTAGCATTGTTAGTGAGGATGATGTTTGCAACTTAGTCTGGGAGAATTGGTTTACACTAAAAGAAATATAATCGTGATGTTATGAATTGTTTGTCATCATTCCATGAGTTGGGAGCCACTACAGTTCCATTGTCCCAGTTAGGATAGGGAATATTATTTCAAGGCAGCCTAGGTTCTTGTGATTATAAGTTGCATGTTTCATTTATTGTTTCATGTTTATGCAACTTCTATTGAATATTGTCGTAGTTTTGGTTTTAAAAACAATCTACGGATGTATGTCTAACATATCTTCTTTCCCTATACGTGCTCTACATATTGAGTTTATTTATTTATTTGGAGTGAGCATAAGTGTTTTAGAAATACTCTGTAAATGCCATCAGGAATGTTGGTATATCTGGTAAAGAACACATATTTTCTTTCCCTATACGTGCTTTATATGATCAATATAATTGTAGTACTCTTAACAGCGCCCCTCCCCCCTCTCTTGAGTGTAAACAAGTATTTTAACATCCTTCAAAGTTTCATTGCAAATTTCTTTTCTTTTTTTTATTTTTCTCGCCTTTCTCCAACTTCTTTTTGCTAATTTTGAAATTTTCCCTTATATATACCTTAGTACTTCCTTGCTCTGGAGCAGGTGATATTTCCCCCGATAGCCACATTTTAAAATTTTGGTTGATTGCCTTCGTTTAGGGAAGTGACTAGGCAATAAAGGGGTGTGATTAAGTGATTTGATTCCCAATCATGTGATATGTTTTGTTTTGAATTTTCAGAAATTCATCGCAGATGGCCTTTCTCCTATGTCTACAAGTCTGGTGGTGAGGAACCATGAATTATACAAAATTTGACTAATGCTTTAACCAGCTATGGTTTCATAGGGCACGTGTTGGAGGGAAGAAACCTTTGAATTAGCTGGTTACCTATTGGGCTAGCCATAATGCATGATTTATTAAATGATCTTGACCATCTGAAATTGGAGTTTCTACTTTCTACTGGTCTGTGCATAAGACAGCCAGCGAGATAGTTGAATCCTCCAATCACTTAAATTTTGAAAGGGTAATCCAGATACATTCTAGTAATTGAGTATCTCTAGATTTTTGCAGTTGTATCATGTGAAAAGTGGGCTGGGTGTGAAAGGTTTATGTTTCATGCTACATTCACTTATATGTACAAATAGAAATGAGGACTAGAATGGATCAAAAACTGAATAATTTAACACATAATACCTAAATCCCCATGCAATAGATCTCTCCTTTCCCATATGTTGTATCCAGTTATATCCTAAAATTACTCTTATTCAATTAATATGCATGAAAAACTATCTCCATGTCTATCTTTGGTTTCTTATTTTATTGATGAATAGTTATTTGGCTATAGTATGATGTAGAACAGAAATATTCTTTCAACATCCGCATTAAAGAAGGAGGATATATTAGTTTTTAGTACTGTAGATGTTATTAATCTTTCATGATTGCAGCTTTTTCAGAAAGGGATTAAGGTGACTGTTGTTTGTCCTGGACCAATAGACGCGCCAAATGGTTATGGAGCTGGTACTTTAGGACAGAAGGGTTCTTCTGTGGTGAGCATTTCACATTCATCTTATGTAAGGCGTGTATTTGAGTGATATACTAGTATCTTACTAGTGATAACGTCTTGTATTCATGTACTGTCAATGAAAATTTCTTCTATGGAATAAACCCCTATGGCATGGGTTGAATGCACATGGTTATATTTGAACTTACATAGGAAAAGATAGTTATAGAGAGTTGGAAAGGCATGTGTAAAGATGGAATAGAACCTTAATTTTAAAGATCTGAGTTTATCATATAGATTTTTGAAGCTGTTTCATTTTCTTTTTCTGATAGTGGGAAAAGTATGTTTAGAAAGGAGATAATATTTAAGAACAATGAAGAGGATATTATGTTGAATATATACTTACCTATAGCATTTTTGCCAATGAATCTATTATTGCTGTTTAGAAAGGAGATAATACTTAAGAACAATGAAGAGAGTATTATGTTGAATTTATACTTTCCTATGGCATTTTTCCCAATGATTCTATTAATGCATTTTTCATTAATAGTGAGTGCGCATACTAATGGGAAGAATAGGAAAGATAAGATAAGAAATGAACATATTCAAGAGTGTATAGGTTTTTCTCAAATAAGAGATATAATAAAGTAGGTTAAGATAGTCTGGGCATGTAAAGCAAAGACCTAAGGAGGGAGCTGTGAAAAGGTGTGAGGGGGTACTCATTAAAGGATCTAAGCAAGGTTCAAATTATCGTGCCATGTCGCACGATACAGTCTACAAATATCGTGTATCGACCATATCGGCACTTTAGTGCTGTAGGATATGATATTTATGAAAATACATAGTATCAGTCGTTACATGTATCGTATCGATCAATACAATGCATGTATCGACCAATACGGTTGATACAAATCGATAACTAGAGAATAGGGTCATTACCGGTACATACTGTTGGTATAGTTTGGTACCTACCTCGGCTTTTTGGGTCAAGTACGAGTGATATGGACAACCTGGTCTGATTCAGTAAAACAGGGCCTAAAAAGTTTTAAAAAACCGAAGAAGGTAAGATGTTGAAATGTCAACTTGGTTTTTTGAAAAACAAATGCTTAAATAAATAAAAAGGTTAGTTACCTCATAAAGGCTCTACTGACGCTACACAATGTTACTTGAACATATTAATTTTTGATAAAATTGAACCCTAAAGTAGTACTAAAGATCAATGGTACATAATAAAGAAAGAGTGCTCTAACTGACAAATAAATGAAGTCTAAAAGGGGGAAGTAAACATGTAAATTACTACTGTCCGAGTTATCACCATCTTGTACCTCATCTGTTGAATTCTTCTGGTATGAGTATTACTAAGGGTCGTACTCCAGGAAAAAGAAACTGGTGAACTTTTCTTCAACAATAGGTGCCACCTTGACGGACTCCATATGATCATGATACCCCGATGGACAGTTCCCAGCGCTGTTGCTCAACTGGGAAACCTACTGTCCTTTATAGCTGGTTATGTATACCAGCTTCGCTTCTACTAGACCCAAATAAAGGTTGAAACTGGCCTCTATGGTATGGGTACAGGTATGAGAATGGTTAATTACTTTCTCGACTAATGGTGTTTGTATGAAAGAAGTTTCCATGTCTATAATCTCCAATGCTCGTGTTCTCGAAATGCTTTAGTGAAACATACTCCGTGTTTCCATGGCTGTATGCACTATGCAGTGTGAGGCCCGTTACCAGTATCTGTTGGAGGCCGCATCTCTTTGTCATCAGAATCCTATAGCACATACTTCACTCGACAATGATTGTGTCCGTCGGATGGTTTGCAAGCCATGCTCGCTATCATGTGTGGTAATGCAGTCATGTCCATCATTAATGGTACATGCTTATTGGTATCATCGAAGGCACCCACACCATATGCAGAACCACCCGCACCTGATATCGAAGCACCATCTGTACTCCTACGCTTGGTAAAATCATCATCGTTATCATCATTGACTCGTCTGCTTGCAGGCTCATTCTCTAAGTCGCTATCAACATTAACAACGCGAGAACAAGCACCAGCTCCTATCTCGTCATCATCTGAATGTAACCGATCACTGTCCAAGTCGCAAGCAAGGACTTATCCCTCTCCCTCGATCATTCATCCAATACGCCATCTTCCTATAAAATGTAATCAAAGTTGATTGGGTATGGTATTTATCATCCATACTCTGCTGTGTAAGATTTTGGATGCACAGCTGTAAATTGTAGTGAATTGAGACAAGCTTGTGAGCTTCTTTGACTTCTGGCGATTGCAAGATCTCATGTAGATTGCAAAGAAGATGCTCCAATTCCTCTAGCAACTGGATGGGGAGCATACTGCAATTAACACGTTAAGTGCAATACCTGTAAGTGTGGTGCCTGAGATCTATTTTTCTTTCATCATGTACCTGTAAAATACATGAAAGTTGATAGGAACTTACAAATTCAATCACATCATGATGGAAGCTCAAAGTAAAAGATACAATATAGTCTTTCATCTAGCACAAAAGTGTCCCAAACCTATTGATTCTGACCTCGAAGTATCAAATCTATGGAGAGAACATTTAACAATCATAATCTCGATTCGAACTAACCTAATATTCCAAATTTATGGTGAATGTACAAGCAATGAAGCTGAAACTCGTGGATGGGGCTAAGCTTTGTGTCGATTTGGGAATGAGACAAATTGAGATTGAATCTGATTCAAGTATATTGGTTGGTTGGATTGTTAATGGTTCTCCTCCTCCTTGGCATATCTTCTATTGGTGGAAGAAAATTCTGTGTCTTCTGGAATTGGTTTCCTTCACGGTGAGACTGTATAGAGAGGCAAATTCTGCTGCAGATAGTTTGGCTCGAGATGGGTCTTCGTTATGTAGTCTTAGATTTTTGAGTTGCAGTTCCATTCCTTCAAGAATTAAAGCTATTATTTGGTTGGAAAAGATAGGACTTCCTTATGTTAGATTATAGACGTGTCTTTTTTACATTTATTTTTAGTTTCATTTTTCTTTGGTTAGGGGTAAGGCTCTATATGTTCCCCCATGTAATGATTCTATTTTTCCTTCATTTTTAATATACAGGTCGGGGTCTGCCTTATCTTCCCTCCCACCGCTGGAGTGCCTCTTTAACTACGGTTAAAGGGGGTTTTCCTTAAAAAAATGCGATTATCCTCCAGCACTGATTTGATTAACTCCCTGATACACTCCCATCTACCCTTGTTATTTTTTGGGAAGAAGAGCATGCTATGTCTTGACACATTCACCATCGAGGTGGTTTTGATGAATTCTCCTCTCCCATTATTCCTGCATTCCATAGGGATTACTCTACCAGCAACTCTGGATGCACCCAAAAAACCACAGGGATCTTCCTTGAGGGATACGACATCAATTTTACGACAAACCCATTCCACCTCTTCTTCCTCTAAGATTAGCCAGCTAGATAGTACACCTCTCCTCTCAATAATACGAACCCATTTGTTGCGATTGTGACGATATCCCTCAAAGCACATTTGTTTTCTATCTACTGTAATTTCCTTCTGGATCGCTCCACTAGCAGGCTGCTTCACTACTGATGAACTGATTCCTGCATTTTCTGCTCAATTCCGTTGAGGAGCGTCGTCAGCGGTGACCGACTTCTTCTATTAACTCGCCGAGAAAAGGTCACGAACCGATGATACGAGCTCCCTTCTCCCGCTTGTGTCTTCCAGCATCTCTAAAAAGCCCCTCATGAGACTAGGAAGAGTCGCAGGAGGTGCCTACAGTGATGATGAAGGTTGATTCATTACAGCAACAATCCCTTTGGCATATTGAGGCTTCCTCCTTGGTTTCCAATTAGCCGGCCTAAGATGGGGATGTTTATCCCAACGGATATTCTCAACATGCCCATTTTGATTACAAAAGTTGCAATGCAACCCCTCTTTGCTGCCAATACCTTTGTTCTGCTTATTCCCTCATTTTCCTCCTTTGGATGAGGAAGAGATAAGTGCTGAATGTTCCGTGGCAGCAATAGAAGAAGATATACCAGGTGCTTGATTCATGGCCTTCTTTTGATTTGCCTCACTCTGGATCAAGTAGAATACCTGATCAATACTAGGGAGTTCATCCCTCGCCAAAATCTGCCCACAAGTCATGTCAAACTCAGGATTAAGGCCAGCTAGAAAATCAAATATTCTATCCTCTTCCTCTTGCTTCTAGTACTGGTGTCGATCTATATCATTTTCCCACTCTAATAGCTGGGAATGATTTAGCTCTTCCCAAAGGCCTTGAAGAGTGGCATAATATGCAGGGTTCTAAATGTCGGCAACTTGTCGCCATTTTTGAACCTGGTAACACGAAATATTAGGAGAAATCGCCATATAGTGATTTTCCTTGATGTCGAGCGACATGTCACTGACATGGGGAAAAAATTTCAATTTTTTTTTTGATTTTTCCCCCATGTCTCTCGACCTGGGCGACATGAGGGAATTTGTTTTTTGAAACTTTGGTTTCCCCTTCTTCCCCATGTCGGCGACATGTCGCTGGCCAATCTTGGCGACATGACCAGCGACATCGGCATTTAAAACCTTGATAATATGTAGCAACAGACAACTCCTCTTGACGAAGATTACTAATCTTTTGTCTAAGCTGATAGAGTCTAGCAATATTCCTTTTCTGGCCATATGTACTGGAAATCCTATTCCATATTCTTTTGCTGTCTCGTGATAGTATACCGTTCGACGAATCTTCCGAGTCATCGAGCCTAGAAGTCAATACATGACCATCGGATTGTCCTGCTCCCTCTCCCACTTATCGTAGCCTTTATTAGAGGGATCTGGAGACCTAATCTTCCCGTTGATGTAGCCTAGCTTTCCTTTCCCACCAATATACATCCGGGCTGATCTAGACCACTCCATATAGTTAGTCTCATCCAAGGTTTTAAAGTTCGATTTCACCAGACATTTCGCCAAGGGGTGTCTGGCGAAATTTCGCCAGATTTCGCCGAAATGGGGAAATATCTCCATTTTGCCAACCTATAAAATGGCGACATTTCGCTGGCATGCCAGCGAAATTTAAAACCATGGTTTCATCCAGCTTTACTGTAGTAGTCTGGATATTAGGATTATCACCAAAGACTGTAGCTTCTGTCATAGTTTTGGTTTCAGACCTGATTTCCAGATCACTTAGAGTTGACATTATTAACAGCTGAACAGAAAATCAACTTAAGAACTAAAAACCAGCACCCGCACACACCAAAAAAAGTTCCAACTAGGAGAGATGGACCTCACACAAGATCCAAAGAATGACGTCTGCCCCCTAAATATAAGAAACAGTAGAACAACCACCTTACACAAGGCTGTAATACTCAAAAGCACAAATTTTCCTGTGGCTGCACAAAATCAGATTCAATAACCACCACTTTAGACCTGTTCACACCCTAAACCACCTCACGTTTGATCAATAGGGCCTGGAATCATTCCAGATCCGATCAAAACCTCTGTAGAGAACAAAAACAGTATAGTAACGGCTGGTGCGACTTGAGCATCCAGCAAACTAAAACATCCCTTGATTATATTGAACTTGGGTATACTCCATCAAACTTGGCAACAACACACCACCTGACAAGTAGAAAATCAGAAAGAAAAGAAACCCTTGGTTAATATCAGAATAGAAGGGCTGAAACGCACCAAAAGGTTTTACGAATCAAGCCAGAAGGGAAATAGAAAGAGAAGGCAAGTTGCAAACCTGAAATCCGGATCAGATTCGCTCTGATGCCATGAACTTTTCCAGATTTCAGATTCAAGAGGATGAGATGAGAGAAGAAGTAAAGAAGAGGTTTGAGGCTCAAAAAATTAGGGCGAGCTGATCCTTTCTCTAACTTATATAATATAACAGAAATGACACAAATACCCCCTAAGATACAGAAATTACATAAATACCCTTGAGATTATTTCCTACAAACATGAATGGAGTACAACACATGGGCTTAAATTTTCTTGAATAAAGCCCTTTTTGAGAAGTTTAGAAACCTGCCTTTGTAGTTTCTCATGCTCTTTTGGACTCATGTAATCGGGTAGGTTTGGTATGACAACTCCCGACACCAAGTTAATGTGGTGTTGGATCTCCCTTATTGGAGGTAACTCATTAAATAGTTCTTCAGGTACAAATATTCTTAAACTTGTCTAATAATTCACTCTCGCAGGTGCTGGTTGAGGACCAATTGTTTCATTCACGACCAATACATAAACTATTCCTCTTTCCTTGCTTTCTCTATTAAATTGAAGAATGTAGAACTTCCATTCCCCTTCTTTATTACGGCATTTTTTTTCATTGGTTTAAAAGCAAACTTACTACCATTCAAGAAGAAAGAATGGGTGTTCTTGTCAGCTTTATGCTCAGTTTTCGATTGTATTGTCAAGGAAGGCCTAATAGAATGTGGTGTGCATCCACTGGAATGATATCACACCACAACGCTCTATAAATGAATTGCCAATTGAAAAGTATATTTAGATGAGACAACTATTTTGTTACTTTTGTTAAACCAAAGAATGTGGTAAGGTTGTGGATGCTTCATTATTTTAACTTTAACTTTTCCACCATCAATTGAACAACCAGATTTTTGCTTTCTTCCAACAATACAATGAGTATGAAACATATTTTTATCAGTCGATCTTTTTTCAGTTTAGGTGGTGGTGCAAGCATGAATTACTGGATGACTAGTGCTCATCATTAGACTCCTAAGTTTCTTGTACCGATTTTCATCATCTATATTTGCAGAATTTTCTTTAAATCCCTTTCTTGGTCCTCTGCTAGATTGACTTGAAATTTAGTCCTCCTTAAATACTCATTTTTTTTTTTGATCATTATAAACAATTTCATTAATCATCAAATATAGTACCAAAGCAGAGACTCACGGAATGTGAATCAGAAAGCAAAATTGTAAGATAAAATACAAAATAGAACATAAAGAAAAAGGGAACTGTACAAAACTTAGTCCAAAGTCATCTCAATCTCTTCACCCCTAGGCATACCAGCCTCAAAAATCTCTCTCCACACCTCTTCTAGCCCACAAATCTGCATCAACGTTAGCTGATCTAAGCACATGACTAAAGGATATGCATAGACCAGTAGATAAGTGCCAGGCTAATCTAATCCAGTGTGCATATCTCCAAGGGTAATCAGACTCATTTTTCATTCACGATATAACCAATTGCGAATCGCCTTCAATAATTAAAGGTTCCAATATCATCTTTCTAGCTTCAGACAAAGCAGCAATCAAAACTCGTATTTCCACAGTAATAGAGTGCAAAACCAATCGGGCCAGAGAATACATGTAGAATGACTCCCTCTGAATTTCTGAAAGTCCCTCCAATCCCCGATCTACCTGGATTACCCAATGAGGAGCCATCAAAATTGACTTTAACTTGACCCCTATTCGGTTCCCTCCAAATCATAGTCTTCGATGGGATTGTTGCCGGAGAATCAGGCAGCTAATACCAATTTCTAGCAATACAGTCCATAGATATTCCCCTAAACTCCTGCCTCACTGACATCTAGCTAGCTAGCCACCAAACCCATAATGGAATCAAGAAGTCAAGAAGATGAATGTTGGATCCCCTCAAATATCCGTCTATTTTGGTCACACCAAATAGCCCATAAAGCTGAGAAGAAAAAAAGCCTCATACAACATTTTTCCTCTTGATCCCAGTCCCTTAA
>JAUPMG010251631.1:0-21595 GCA_031762675.1 Pachysandra terminalis | reverse complement strand
TGTGGGGGTGGGGGTGGTGGGGTGGTAGTGCAAGGGATGCAACTAAATGGTATTATTAATTTTTTTGAAAAAGCAAGTATTGTAAAAATACCGACTACATTCTGTACGAGACCAAAAGTTAATTATGTAAGTATTTTAATACTTGAGAGGAAATTTAGCTTCGGCAATATATCATTTAGTAATAATTGTTGTAAAGTAGGGTATATGGGCTATTTTTCCTAAAAATTATATATTAGTTATTAATGTCGGGCCAGATCAGATTGGGCTAATTACCTGAGCCCATTACAAAAAAAACTAATTTGACCTTGAATCACTTAAAAATGGACAGTTAGATAATAGCAAAGAAGCACTTTTCTTTTTGGAGTTTCTACTTCCTTCCCCTTTCCTTTTTATGCTGGAAGTTGGGCCAAAGAGGATAAAGCTCGCTTACTCAAGAACTATTTCGTCCTTGAGCTTTGACTTGCTTACTTGGTTCCTTAAAACCTATTTCTCCGACTTGGTGCGAAGTAAGGCTCACTCGACATGCACAGGACGACCCGACCCTACAGATCATTTATGCTTACCAAGCCTACCCAATCATAAGACCGGGCTGATCAGGCCGGACGGGTCACCCAACCCATTGTCCCTACCCTAAACCGAACCAAACCGACCGAATTACACCCCTATTAAGTATTCATAGAACTCTCTAAATAGCGGCTGATACATAAACAGAGATGGCTTCGTCCTTTCTTACCGGAGCAGCAGAGAAGGCCGGACCGGCTATTCGACGCCAAGCCTTGACCTTAACAGACGCCGCCGCCACTAGAATACGCCACCTTCTACAGCAGCGCCAACGCTCATTCCTTAAGCTCGGTGTCAAAGCTCGTGGCTGCAATGGCTTATCCTACACCCTCAATTATGCAGGTTTCTATCTCTCCTCCTCCATATCTCTTACAGGTGTTTTCTTTTTAAAATTTTGGTATTTTAATAGAAAAAGATTGATTGTTTTTGTTTCTACTTGGAATTTATTAGCTAAATAATTTGATTTCAGATGTGGAAAACACGAATTCGAAGGAAACCTAGAATTTGGGGTTTTTTCTATTCGTTGAAATCAATTACTAATATGTACTGTTTTCTATTTCTTTTTAATGTATTTGTGTTCAAATTTAATGATGTTCATGAAGGAATCCGTGTTTATGTATCTTTGCGTTGATTTTTTTGAGTTCATTTGGATTTTTCATATTTTGTTTGTATAACATTCATGTGGAGATAGATAGAATCTTCCTGAAATCTGGTTTGAAATTGAGATAGTATAACTTGTCAACGTTTTGGTATTTTTGTTTATGGATTGTTTAATGACATTCAATTTGTGTGGGAAAAAAATGCTATGACAGTGATTTTGGTGATATTTTGCCATACGGTAATTTCTAGCTAAAAGAGAACAGCTGCAAGTTGGGCCTTTGGAGAACTAATATTCTCAATTTTATCCAGACTTGTGTAGTCGAGGGGTCTTGGTGACCAAGGTTTAATGTACCGGGGCGTACCGGCTGGTCCCGATCCGGTACACAACAATTAATTTTTTAAATTAAAAAATGGACCAGATCGTACCGGTTGACGGACCGGCGGTACCGGTTGGTACCCTACTAGTCCAAATGAAACCTATCTGGATTGTCCACTAAACAAATTTTAAAAAATGCAGGACCACTGTGACCGTTGTACCGGTCCGGTCCAGACCGGTACCGGTCCCATGGTACAAAAGTTTGTATCGCGGGTTGGGATTGGACCGGACTGGTCTTTAGAACCATGTTGGTGACGGCTAGGAGATGAGCCTTCCCTACCCTAGCAAAATGACGCCTAGTCATTGACTAAGTAATGCTTAAAACAAACAATCAACATCAAGTGGCCTTATCGCCTTATCTCAACTAGTTAGGGTTGGCAAACAAGAATCTTGTTCCATCATCCCAATCAATCAAAAACCATGTCACTCGTCAGATTATGGGTATTTACATCATTTTTGTTCAGTTCTATCAATGTCCTTTTTGGTAATCCTTTGGCTTTTAGATCCTTCAATATTCACCTCCTTGTCCAATGCATCTTCTCACAGGTGCCTCCTGTGGTTTTCGTTTTTAAGCTCAAACCATCTGTACCTATTTATCTTGTTCCTATATTTTTTTTAACGGTAAAGATAATTTATAGGACAAGGAAGCAATGTCTACAAAAGCTTACTGTACCCTTGGTATACGATATGTAAATATATGAATAAGTAGTGGCTCACCTGGTCTATGAGATTGTGACAATATTAGTGTAGAAAACCTGAACTTTTTCTCCTGAGTCCTGCCAGCTGCTACTTGCCAAATATTAATTGAAGAGATTACTATTCCATCCACTCTTCGTTGATGAACACATCTTGAAAATTCTTTTGTTTCTTTCGTTCCAAATCTGCCATAGGACTTCAAATGGAATCATATTGAAAACTCCTTCTCAGACTCCCAAGTTCTTACCCATTTACAATAAAACATTAAGTCTCTAACCATCTTACACATGCACCACGACAAATTTAATATATAAAGTGCCTTTCTCTAGATGATAGAGAAAAGGGAAATGTAAAAAAAGGATGGTCATCAGACTTTGCCTGACATCAACACATAATACGCTTGTTGGAGGAAGGGGTGTCTGAATGGATTTTGAACAAAATTATGAGCTTCGATAAATTTATGGATGTCTTGTAATGGTTTTGAGGATGAGGTGACGGCTTTATTTATCGCAATAGAAAATCAACACAAAGGGAGTATTGGCTTGGGCAAGAAACAGAATCGAGAACTGCAGAAACTTACATGGACTCTCAATGAATTCAAGCAGAATTCTGGGAAATCGGCAACCAGGTCTTCAGCTAGGAGGAAAGGAAAAGGGGCAATTGTGGTGTCAGAATGAAAATTAAGGTGATTTCTTGGAATGTGAGGAGGCTGAATTCCATGGATAGGAGGCAATCCATTAAGGCTGCCTTGGATGTATGGAATCCTGATGTTATTCTTCTTTAAGAGATGA
Organism: Pachysandra terminalis; assembly: GCA_031762675.1. NCBI lineage: Eukaryota > Viridiplantae > Streptophyta > Magnoliopsida > Buxales > Buxaceae > Pachysandra > Pachysandra terminalis. Next base: position 18,571 of record JAUPMG010251631.1, on the reverse strand, counting down.
AGGTGGAAGTTTTCTCTAAACAGATTTTGTTAGATATCTGGAAGGAGAGGGAGGTGGACTTATTGTTTGTACCTGCAATAGGGACTGCTGGAGGTATTGGTATAGCCTGGAGGAAGAAGGTGTTCCAGCTTGTTGATGAGATACATGGGAAGTATTCTGTTTCGGCTATTTTATTGAACGTTGTCGAGGAGGTTAAGATTTTATGTACAGCAGTTTATGGTCCTATTGATAGGAGATTACTGGCAGAATTTTGGGAGGAGTTGGAGTTTCTTTGCAGGGGTAGGGATCTTCCCTGGTGTATAGGGAGCGATTTCAATATAACCAGATTCTATTTCGAGAAGTCTGGGTCGCAGAAGAGATCTATCCATACGAGAGAACTTACTGATTTCACTAACAGAATGGAGCTGATTGATATCCCTCTAGTAGGTGGTTTGTTTACATGGAGTAACAATCAAGATAATCTGAGAATGTCAAAATTAGACAGATTTTTAATTTCTCCGGCTTGGGAAGAAAGCTTTGCTTTGGTTGAGGTCTGGCGTCTTCCCAGACCAACATCAGATCATTGTCCCATTATGCTAGAATGTAAAGCGGAGTGTAGGAGAGCTTGCCCATTCAGATTTGAAAATATGTGGTTGGGGGATGAATCATTTTTCATTAGGGTGAAGGAACGGTGGGATGGTGTTTCTTATCATGGCTCTCACAGTTTTATTTTCTGCAAAAAAATTGAAGAACTTGAAAGTAGAATTGAAAAAATGGTATAGAAACATCTTCGGGAATGTGAGTTAGAAGAAGGAATTGCTTGAGAAGACTCAGGAGTTGGACTCTTTATAGGCGATGGGAGGTTTGGATGGGGATAAGAAGGTGTCAAGGGAGAATCTTAAGAAAGACTTTGGCAAGGTAGCAAGATGGTAGAAATTTCATGGAGACAAAAATCTAGAGCTATTCGGCTCAAAGAGGGAGAGAAAAAAACTAGATTTTTCCATAGTATGGCTAATGCTAGACGCAAAGTGAATACCATTAAAAGAGTGGAGGTGGATGGTGTAGCATTTGAGGAGGATAAGGAGATAAAGCTTGCTATGGCTTCATACTATGAGAAACTTTTTTCTGATATGGAGGTTAGAAGGCCGTTGTTGGATGTGATGGAATTTGATATGATATGTGAGGAAGATAAGGACTTTCTTGAAAGAGTATTTTCAGAAGAAATTTGGGAGGTGATCAAGGATTTAGATGGGGACAAGGCACCTGGTCCAGATAGTTTTTCCTTGAAATTTTACAAGAAATGCTGGAACATCATTAAACAGGACTTGATGAAGACTATCGGGGTGTTCTACGAGCATTGTTCCGTTGAGAAGAGCGCTAGTGCTACTTTTTTGTCTCTCATTCCAAAAATGGAAGGGGCGGTAAACATTAAAGATTTCAGGCCCATCAATTTAATTGGCAGTTTCTACAAGATCATTGCCAAAGTACTTGCCAACCGGTTTAGACAAGTATTACCCAATATCATTTCTCATGAACAAAGTGCATTCTTAGGAGGCCACCAAATTTTAGATTGGATTATCATTGCCAACGAAGTGGTTGACCTTCTCACAAGGGGGAGAGGATTGGGTGTTGTGTAAACTTGATATGGAGAAAGCGTGTGATCATGTAAATTGGGACATCTTGATGTACATGCTAGGGAGGATGGGTTTTGGGGTGAAGTGGAGGAGGTGGATGAAATATGTATAACAACGGCATCATTCTTGGTTTTGGTCAATGGGGTTGCAGCTGGCTTCTTTCGTTATTCGAGGGTTTTGAGACGAGGAGATCCGTTATCTCCCTTCTTGTTCTTAGTGGTGGTGGAATCTTTTAGTAGGCTAATAAAAAAGGCTGAATGGGAGAATCTCTTCTCGGGCGTCAAAATCGGCAATGAGGGACCAATCATTTCTCACTTACAGTTCGCGGAAGATACCCTCATCTTTTGCAAGGCAAAAGACAACTACTGGTGCTTAGATGCATTTGTGTCTGTTTTGAAGCGGTTTCTGGTCTTTGGATTAACTTGAACAATAGTGAATTGATTGGGATTAGCGATCTGCCTAATTTGGATCAGCTTAGATCCATTTTGGGGTGCAAAGACGGACATCTCCCAACCACTTATCTTGGGCTGCCTCTTGGTGCAACTCATAAGTCCAGAGCTGTTTGGGGGAGAATTGAAGAAAGATGTGAGAAAAAATTAGTCTCTTGGAAGTCAAGGTATCTTTCTAAAGGTGGGAAGTTGGTTTTAATCAAGAGCTCGCTATCCAACTTACTTACCTACTTTTTATCTGTTTTTGAGATTCCGATGTCAGTGGCAAATAGAATCGAAAAACTTCAACGGGATTTTCTTTGGAGTGGCATGGGTGACGAATTTAAATACCATCTAGTCAATTGGAGTGAGGTGTGCAAATTGAAAGGTCATGGAGGTTTGGGGATTAGGAGATTAAGGAAATTCAATGAGGCATTAATGAGGAAGTGGCTATGGAGATATGGAGTGGAAAGAGGCAGCCTTTGGAGAAAGGTGATTGAGGCCAACTATGGTAGTGATTCTGGTAATTGGGCAACTCAACCCATTCAATGTTCTGATGGTGTTGTTGGGATTTGGAAATCTATAACGAGGGTTATCTGAGAAATTTGATTCTGGTTTGAAGTTTGTGGTGAGAGAGGGTCATAGGGTTAAATTTTGGGTTGGATTGGGAATGGAGTTCTCTGCAGCCAATTTCCTGATTTATTCAGATTGATGCATAATGAAGTTGCTTCAATTGCTGATGTGTCTATTAGTGATCAACATGGTAGAGGTTGGAACTTAAACTTCAGAAGACCCCTTTTTGATAGGGAATGGGAATCAGTAGCTCACCTGTTGTCAATCTTGCAAGAGTTTGAATTCAAGGAGGGGGCTGACTCGAGGAGATGGATTTGGGATCCTTGAGGGGAGTTCTCTGTTAGGTCTTGGTATACATCATTATCTGTTAGGTTTGAAGGAGAGAAAGCACTGTGGAAAACTGTGGCTCCCTCCAAAGTAGAGTTTTTCATGTGGTTGGCTCCTAAATGAAAACTTAACTCTTGACAATTTAATTGCTAGGGGATGGCCAATCCCTAACAGATGCTGTTTGTGCTCTTCTGAGGCGGAAAGCACTCCTCATATTTTATTGCATTGCAGTTTGGCTTCCAAGGTGTGGGGATTCTTCTTGTACAAATTCGAGCAGTTTTTGGGTTATGCCTAAGGAGGTTAATGCTTTTCTTAACTGCTGGAAATGGTTAAAAGGAGATTCTAAAAGAGCTATTCTGAGGAACATGTGTCCAGCAGCGATTTGTTGGACCCTTTGGAAAGAAAGAAATAACCGGATTTTTTAGGGAAAAGAGAAGGATGTTGGGGCTGTCATTGATCAAGTCATTGCTATCCTGTATTCTTGTGCGAGTTCTCATCAAGAATTCAAACATATTCAATACTACCAATTTAAGGGGGATTGGGATTTCATGTAAATCATATATTTGGATCTGCTTATGGTTGGTTTTTATTTTGTTGTCCATTTTCTGGGTTATGGGGACTGCTTTTTGGATTCAGTTGGTGTATACTTTTGGTGTACAAAATGTATATTGGGGTGGGGGGTCTCTATGTATTTGGGTATACTATAGCCTGATAGATTCTCTTATATTACATTAATACAATAGGGGGGGGGGGGGGGATCTCTATTTATTTGGGTATTGCATGATTGATTCTCTTATATTATATTAATACAATACTTTTACTGATAAAATAAAAAATTGTCAACACTTTATGTAGCATCACACTCTAACCCAAAAAAGCCACTTTGGATGGAATCCTAGAACCCCTGATCTTAGCTGGGTAAGCTAAATCTGATAGCCCCACTATCTTCTTAGTTCTTACAGAATGATTTTAAGCTGAATCTCCCAAAGGAGTCTTTTGTCTGTACCCTGTTATCATGCTCATCTACTCTGATGTGTGATGCATAAATGGTACTTGGGAAGCGATTGAGATGATTGACCTCACTTAGAAGTGATCTCCTTGTAAAAACCTGTGTACCCTGTTATCGTGCCCACCTGCCTTGAGGTGGGATTTATAAGTGGTACTTGGGAAGCAATTGAGCTGATTGACCTCACTAAGGAGTGATTTCCTTCTAGATACTGGATTCCAAGGTACATCATCCCCCTAATCAAGTAATCCTCCACAAAGGCCTCACAATCAAGTGCCAGTTGATAATTATGAGTAACACAAAGTGAACTCACTTCACAGTGCCAATCTTACCAAAAGGAAATAGAGTTCCCCCTTCCTATTATGTATATTGTAAAGGGGTAAAAAGATTCCAATATGTTCGTGATACCTTTCCATAGGCCTGTCCCATGGCTTCCGCCAACTCTCAAAGTGCACAGCCCATATCTATTGCCATATCTATTGGACTCATATTTTTCCACTCCTGACATAAACCTCCCCTTTTCCTTACCAAAACTCCACAATCACTTTCCTAAAGTGCCTTGTTGCTAAAAGTGAAAGGAGGGAACCAAGCCTCCTTCTCTCGGAAAATTTCTCCATTATGCTAAATGGTACTCGAAATTGCCTCCTGTCTATGCCAAAGAAAATCCTTTCTAATTTTCTTCAATCTGCTACCAACATTAGTATAGTAAATAAAGATAAAAATATTTTGTAAAGTTAGAAAGGGTACTGTGTATGAGTGGCATTTTTCCCTCTTTATAGAGGAATCCTTGCTTCCAAGGAGTTAATTTCCTTTGGAATCACTCCACCACCCTTTCTTGCATAGACAATATCTTGAATGAAGCTTGAAGTGGCAAGCCTAAGTAGATAGAAGGCAATATTCCAATCTACAACCCAAATCAGAAGATAATTCAGAATACGTAGTTGACCATGATTAGCATATAAAGGAACCAAGGTGTCATTTGCAAACTATAAATGGGTAACATCTCCTACCTTGCTTCCAGTCCAAAAACCGAAAAGCAAGCACAAATCTTTGGCTTTAATCAGCAAGTGGATTAAAGCCTTAGTTACCATAATAAACAAAAATGGTGATAATGGATCGTATTGTCTCATTTCACTTGTACTTTGAACAAATCCATGGTTAGAATGTTACATTCATCGAAAAAGAAGAAGCTGTAGAGATGCATCAACGTATCCACTGTCTTCATTTCAACCCAAACCCCGTTCTTCCTATCACCTGTTATTGGAATTTCCAGTTTCATGGTCGTATTTCTTCTCCATATCAATGTTATAAAGTAAGTTTAGAATTTCTTGACGAATGTGGGAATCAATGCATTCATTGATGAATAATATGCCATGCAGAACCTATCCTCGCTAATAAATGCATTCTCACTTGAAGAGACAACTGAACCCAACACCTTCTTAAGCCTTTCTACTTTCCATTGAATTTCCAGCCTATAGTTCCTGATGTTTCAACTTTCATCTGGTTTCCCCTTTCTTCTTAGGTATCAAAAAGATAGATGCGGCATTCAAGCTTTTCTTAAAAATATGTGAGAATGATTAGAAGCATGCATCACCCTTATACTATCTTCCTTCTCAACCTACCAACCATTATAAAGAAATCAATAGAAAAACCATCCAATTCCAATGCTTTTTCACCCACCATTTTGCTTACTGGTCCCCATACTTCTTGCTTAAAAAGTATGGGGAGTACCAACGATTATAAAGAAATCAATAGAAAAACCATCCAATTCCAATGCTTTTTCACCCACCATTTCGCTTACTGGTCCCCATACTTCTTGCTTAAAAAGGGCCTCTGTCAATCAAAAAGATAAAACTCAGGCTTTCAAAAGCCGTAGGTTCTGAATATAGATCTTAATAGAAGCTAACAATCTGACCTTTAATCTCCTCTTCATCATCAATGATTGTCTCGTCCATCTGAAGAACCTCCATATGATTGATGCTTCGACTTGCGTTTGCTAATTTGTAAAAAAAAATTGTTGTTATTATCACCCTCCTAGATCCAAATTGCCTGTGCTTTTTGCCTCGGACTTATTTCCTCCACACTGGCGAAATTCCTGAATTCATCCTTTAATCCCTTCCAGGGTTGTTGATGCTAACCACATACATCCCTGCTGTTTGGTCTCCTTAGTGACTTCTAGATTGTTCAAAATCTCCTTTTTTTCTATCATCCACTCAGACAAAAAGCATTCCTGTTCCACTGTTTTATTTTTTCTTTGAGAAATTGTGAGTTTTGCTAAAAACAAACTAAGTGAACCCAAAACATGAAAACTACCTCACCAAGCTTCACAAGGTCCACAAAACCTTCAACTTTAAGCTGCATATTTTAATTTATTTTTTTTTAAAAAAGCTTTCCCATTTTTAAGCAAGTACATAATCAGACTTTGGTTTTGTACTTTATTTTCTTGGTCTTTTTTCACATCCATCTTAACAACCTCATTTCAGAAAAATTCATCTTATGAATGTGTTGATTATCGAGCAAAACATATATAAAGATGTTTTTTTGTTGCCCAACATTCTGCTTCATTCAACATGGCTGTCCTAATAGATATCATATAAAATTATTTTCCTTTTAGCTTGAAGGGAATATGTGAATCACATGACACTTTAGAAGTGGCTCTCCAATAGGCAACACTTAGGCTATAAGAAGCTATTTATTATTTTCTAATCTTTGATGAGTAGCTAACCAAGATAAGGCTTCTACTGTTGGAGGGGGACACGTTATTTTTCATATTAAAGGGAATATAATAGGTGAAATGATTTATTACCCTTTTTCTTGTTTATTAAAATATTCTTTATCTGTTAATTTACATCAAAAGATTAAAGAGAAGAATATGCCAAATGAAAAGAGGAAAAAAGAAAAAAGGAATGAACATAATTTCACTGCAATAGATTGATCATATTTCAACGATAAAAATGGTTTTAGTTGAAAAGTTTGTTATTCAATAGCCATTTGCACACATCAGTACTGGTTGGCTACTAGAAGATCATGTAAGAAGTTTTCTGCAGATTTAAATTCAATCAAGTCATGAACCTCTTGACTTGTTACCTCATTTATGTGCTTTATAATAGCCAAGACATCTAAATTAGGATTTAGGACACCTATAAATCTTTCCAAGCAACTAATCACTGGTTGCAATTAGGGCTGTAAACGAGCCGAACCGAGCTGCTCAGGCTCGTAAATCTCTAGCAAGGCTCGTTAAAAAACTTTAGGCTCCGAGCCGAGCCGAGCTTTGCCCAACTCAGCTCAGGCTCGTAAAAGCTTGGCTAGCAAAAAGTTCGGCTTATAAAAAGCTCGACTCATAAAAAGGCTTAGATTAGTACAAATGCATCAATATTACAGTTGATGTTTATTATAATATGTTAAAATGTGTGTTTAATATTAATGCATAATATAAGATATAGGAATATGAACGTATAATCTCATATACAAGCCGAGCCTACCCAAGCTCGGCTCAAGCTCGTTAAGATAATGAGCTTTTTTTGGGGCTCAAGCTCGACTCATACGAACCGAGCTAGCTCGGCTTGTGGACAGCCCTAGTTGCAATTCTCACAAGATAGATAACAAATAGAGAAAGATTCTGCTGGAACATGCTCATTATGACCAAATTCATTTCAAATTACCACCATCAATAGGATCTGTTTAATCATCTATATAGCTTCACTACATAAGATTTTGACTTGTGACCACTTCTAATAAGTGGACAATCTTAGTTGGTGCTCACATGCGAAGGGGAGTCAATATCCCACCCACCAGTCTCTTTTGCTTTCATTTATTGAAGGGCATCTTAGCTGTGTATGTTGTACTGTTATGCTGAAAAACCATGTGTGTGTTTCCCTTCATGTTGGGCCATTAGGACACCTTGAAAGAAACACAGGTTGTATGATATTTGGAAGGAAATAAAAAGTCAGTAGACTTTTAGTATCGATAGCTGATTTTGGGGTCATTAGGGCTTCATTTAGATATTGTTTCATTGATCGTTGATTTCTTAAAGGTTTACTAGGTTTGAGCTTTCTGACGTTGTCTCTTTTCATTCAGTACAATATGCTTGCCTACCCAAGGGTGGCATTGGGTTGGGTTGAGCATCTATTTTAATGGGTCTCGACCTAACCTGAACCCACCCATTATTAAACAGGTTGGAGATGGCTAACCCAATCCATTTAAAAGAACCTAAAACCTAACTCACATATTTAACCTGTTTAACTCCTTTTTAAAAATATTTATTGAATATTGTATACATGAATATTATATAATTGAATTTAGTTGGGTTGAACGGGGTGAAGGGGATGAACCTGAACCCAACCTGTTTATTAGCGGGTCAAAACCCTCACCCCTAACCCGCCCAACTGGTCGAAAATGTGAGCCCTAATCACCAAATACCGGCCGGGTCAGGTGGGGTGACGGTTTGGATCTGGTTTTTCTGACCTCAAAGAGAAGATACTCCTTATGCTATTTTGAAGTCTAGTAATGCAGGCTTATAGTATTCAATTGTCCTGCCTCCTCTCATCATTAGGGATTTCATCGTGTTGTTTTTGAACTTTTAGGCTTTTCTCTTTCTCATGAATTTCCTCTTTCTCTTCCATCTTTCTCATGCTTCCAATTTTATACCCACTTAGCACTGTGAACAGTAGCCCTGTCTTATAAGTCTAGTAGTGTGTGGAATAAGGTGATTGAACGATCGGAAAGGAAGTTGGGTGGAAATCCAGATTTCTGTCTAAAGGGGGCAGATTAGTCCTCATTAAGAATTCTTTAGCGAACTTATCTACATTTTTCATGTCAATTCTTAAGATTCCAACATCGGTGGCTAGGAGGCTAGAGAAGTTACAGAGGGACTTCTTGTGGGCTGGTAATGAAGATGTGCAGAAATATCATCTTGTACAATGGTCAACAGTGTGTACTAGAAAGGCAGTGGGGGGATTGGGTCTGAGAAACCTAACACAATTTAATTTGGCTCTTTTGGCAAAGTGGTTATGGAGATTTGGAAAAGAGACGGAGGGCTTATGGAGGGAAGTGGTAGGGATTTAATATGGGGTTGAGGAAGGGGGTTGGAAAACTAAGAGATGTAGAGATTCTTATGGAGTGGGTTTTTGGAAGGCTATCTGTTCAGCAATGGAGGTGTTTAATAAAGGAGTGAGATATAGAGTGGGGGAAGGTGATAGGGTGAAATTTTGGAAAGATATTTGGTGTGATGAACTTTGCTACTCGTGTCCCCAGGCGTTGCGGCTATTTCCTCTAACCTAGATAGTTGGGTTAGGGAACATCTAGCTGGAGATAGTAGGGGTTGGTCTTGGGACCTTAAACTTAGAAGGAACATCTTTGATTGGGAAGTTGAAGAGGTTACTTCGATGCTGCAACAAATTCATGCTATTAAAATTTTAGATGGCGATGATGTTAGAGATTGGAAGGGGGGAGAAGTTGATGGCTTCTCGGTTAGGTCTATGTATAACTCTTTGGATGGAGTGTGTGACGGGGAAGGTGCATGGAGGGGCATTTGGTCTACAGGGATTCCTTCTAAGGTTTCTTTTTGTGGACAGCATTGCTAGACAGAATTCTTACGTGCGATAACCTCAAAAGGAGAGGGTGGTCGTTGGCTTCGAGATGTAGCTTATGTAAAAAGGAGGAGACAGTCTCGCATTTGTTTCTTCACTGTGAGGTGTCTTGGAAGATTTGGTTCTTCTTCTATCAAAGATTCGGATTATATTGGGTTATGCAAGAACACCTCAAGGCACAGCTGAATAGTTGGGGTTTGAAAAAAAAGAGGAAGGGTAGCAGAAGGAGCAGTATACTTTGGAACTTGTGTCCGGCAGCCATTACGTGGTCGATATGGTGTGAATGAAATCAGAGAATTTTCAGAGGACAGGAAAAAGAAACTCAGGATTATTGATAGCATTGTTTCTTTATTTTTTTATTGGTCCGCTAACTGTTCAGAATTTGGGGGGTGCACTTTCAGTGAGTTTGACAGTTTTGGGGGACAGAATTGGGATGTTTCTTGACTAGTCTTTTGCTGTATTGTCTTGACCTTGGTATACTCACTGTATTATATTACCTTACTGTATAGTATTGGCATTAGGGTCATCTTAATATAAATTACTTTTACCGATCGTAAAAAAAAAAACAGTAGCCCTGTCTTACTGGCATTTTTTAGTATTGTATATTTTCTTTTAAACTACTACAGTTAAGAAGATGGAAATCCAGTATATGGGTTTGGTGTACTAATACTTAATGCCCTTATGTTTTGCAGATGAAAAAGCAAAGTTTGATGAATTGATCGAGGACAAGGGTGTTAAGATATTGATTGATCCAAAGGCTCTAATGCATGTCATAGGAACCAAAATGGATTTTGTAGATGACAAACTAAGGTACTTAATATCTTTGGTTTGCATTTCTGTATACATTTTTTATGCACAAATGCATGCCTAGCATATACATTAGTGTACGCCTACACAATCACATTTGTGTAAGAACATTTTCTTCATAGGTCATCCTGAACTATCTTGTACTGTTATGCTTACTTATCTGGGTTGTCCACCCTTTTGTATCCGAATGGAGGATGATGTGGCCGATCCTGATCATCCATCTTCTTGTGATACAATACATTCCCACCTATATACTGCCTTTCACCAAATCACCCAATTCCTCACCATAGGGGAAAATTCTGGCCGATACCAGACATTTAAAGTTTACAAAATCTTGGATAAAAGCATCGTGATTTGATCCCAAATTTACTATTAGGAGATACATAATTTACATTTAAAGTTTACAAAATTCTGGATAAAAGCATCATGATTTGATCCCAATTCAGAATTTACTATTAGGAGATGCATTATTGACTGAAAATTTTGAATAAAGGCATCATGAATTGATCCCAATTCAGAATTTACTATTAGGAGATACATAATTGACTGCATTGATCTCAGTAGCTATGTAGATTCTTTGACCCTGAAGTATGTCATTCCAATGGTTATCAACATCCCGATAGTCTAGAACGATGATTATAGGTAAGGGCTCCACACTAAGATTTCAGACTTGGACTTTTTTTTTTTTCAGAACTTTCATAATTTCATCTCAATTTCAAGCCATTTTGAAATTCTAACCTATTCTGTTTGGGTGTTGTATATAAAATTCTAGTATTTATACAAAATTTTGGAGTTGTGTTTTGTTAGCTAGCAGGACATAGATTGATGCCAACAAATGGGTTTTAAAGTCTCGACTCACATGAGAATTTTTTTTTCATGCTTCTGTTCTTTTTCCTTATTCCTTAGCCTCATTTCTAAGTTGTGATCTTAATATTCCTCAAATTTTATGTATTTGGTGTTCTGTTCAGATCTGAGTTCATATTTATAAATCCAAACTCAAAAGGGCAGTGTGGTTGTGGAGAATCATTTATGACCACAAATAACACGGGAGCTTCTAAGCCAAGTAGCAGTTAAGAGTCATAATATAGCCTTGATTTAACAGAATACAAGCTCTCAGAAATTCCCAAGTTTTTTGTCCAGGACAAAAACTGATACCGAAACTTCAATGGAAAGAACAACATATTCCGAAGGTTGAAGCTTAGTAGATGATATCGATCGCTAACACACTTTGGAGTCACATCCTTTCAAAAGATTGATGATATAATTGAGGTAAGTTTTTTTTTTTTTTTTTTTTTTTGTACAAGTGGTTGATGTGTTTACAATACTTGTGAAGTTTTGTACAGAGATATCTTGAATTGTTTGGTTATGGAAAGATGAGAATAATAATACTTTATGGAACCTTAAATGGTTTGGTGAACCGTAAACCTTTTCGATCAATCTGTTTGTAACTTATCCTTGGAATTTTTCATGGGTTTTCTTCAGAAAATGTTTTCTGTTGAGCTTGGAGGAGAACCATACTAACAGGTTGCCTTAGCAAAGTGGATTGAAAGAAGGTATAGTATGGGTATATATAACTCCTCATTTTGGTATTTCTTTTTGTTGTGGAAGTCTCGTTCTCAGATATGTAAGTGGCATTTTGTTTATACCCAAGAAGGGAAAAAGTAACAAAAACAAAAAGTGGTGCTTGGGGTTTTCCTTACAGGACAGACTCAGAAACAGATTACCAAGGGTCCAATATAACATAATCTAGTGTTAGTTAGCTTAACTTAAACAAAGTATCAGTAAAGGGAGAACTATAAATATCATATATGAATAAATTCTTATTTCTGAAAATATAATCAGTACATCTCTTCATGTTCTTTCTTCTTCTTCTTCTTCTTCTTCTTCTTCATTTTATCTTTATTTTTATTTTCTTTTTTAATAATTTAGGTGGGGTAGGGTCAATTATCATGTCATGTTTATCATGCTGTATCATAGTTTGAAATTTTGATTTCGGTTGTGTTGGACGAAATGTGAAATGGCATTTTTTCGGACTAAATTATTTTATCAAATAAATGATAGAAATAGTCAAAATTGTGGGGAAATCTCGACAAAATTTTTGTACTTAGATTTATTTCGCCCAAACTGTGCACTTTATCTTTGAAATTTTCGGCAGAAATAAATCCTAAAATCTAGTTAAAATTAAAAAAAAAAAAGGTAAATTATATTCACACCCTCTTCAGTTGGCATAATGGCAACAACAAGTGCTCCTTAAACTTTGACCATCACAAGCATCTCCTTATAGTTTGAAAGTATGTTACAACAAACCTCTTCCGTTAGTAACTATCAATAATAGTGGAATATTTGATTTTTACTTGCCATAGTATATTTGATGGACAAAAATACCCTTGTATACCTTGTTTAATAATCTTAAGAACAAAATAAACGTATATATGGAAGAAAAAAGAAATTTGGTATCAATGAAAATTGGGAAAACCCCATTGATCTCATATAATTATAGGATAAAATTAAAAAAATAATAATAAAAGATAACAAAAAATAAAATCAAACAATAAATAATTAAAAATGATCCGTATTTATTACAATTATCATTTATTAAGGGGTATTATGGTCAAATGATCAATTTTTGTTACAAATCGTTAGACCCCCCTCCCTCTAGTTTGAATTTGAATCCAATATATTTAGGATAATTATATACTTTTTGGATGTAACATAAATGTTGTATTTATTAGTTGTAAACTTTTGTATTATTTCACATTATTAATCAAAATATTATTTATTATTTTTTTTAATTTGTATGTTCGTAAATAATATAAATATATTAATGAAAAGATATCACTTTTTATTGACTAACTTTATTATTTATATTTAGAAGTTATTACTTAGTATCTATTAAAAAAAAATTGGCTAAAATTGAGTTTATATTAAAATATTTTAAATTTAAAAAAAAAAGTGAATTTATTTTGGCAAAATATCCGAAATTTGTGTTGGAAATATGCCAAAATTTTGCGAAATTTCCACTCTTCATTTCGTTCAATTATTTTAATCAAAAAATTATTTTTCATCGAAGTTTCGAATATTTTGGTTTTGTTTGTGCCTGCGAAATTCTTGAAATTGGCAAAAATTTAAACTGTTATATAAAGCGATGATTGGGCCCACATGCATTGGGCTTCCCACCCTCTACAACGGGATGGTTACAACCATATTTACAGCGCCATTTAAAGGGTCACGTGTACATGGTCATAACCTATGAAGTAAAAGCCAATTAAAGTAAAAGCATAATTTAGAAATGTCAGGCACCTTTGTTTAGTAGAGCTCGTACTATCCACGTGACTTTCTCTAAATATCATGTTGTAAGTAGGGTTGTCAACGAGCCGAGCTAGTTCGGCTTGGGTTTGGGCTCAACTCGCATGAGCCAAGCTTGAGCTCAATATTTAGGCTCACGAGCCGAGCTTGAGCCCAAAAAAAAGCTCATTATTTTAACGAGCTTGAGCTAAGCTTCAGTAGGCTCGGCTCGGTCTTATATATTATATATAAATTTGTATATCATAGATATCATATATATATAAATATCAATTACAAATATAAATATAATTTAATTGAATACAAAATAAGTTAGTTGCGTGCTCAAGTCAAAGTAATTAAAAAACCCTAATTAATTTAATTGAATTAGTGCTGAATTCACAAAAAAAAAAAAAAAAATTATTGCTAAATTGAAATAATCAAACTCACATTCATCCAGTGACCACTTTAAAATATATATATATATATATATATTTTTTTTTTAAGGTATACTAAAATAGTAAAACGTATAGTATAATAACCCGTCGGGTCAAATGGGTTAATCCAAACCGTACAGTTTATTTGCAGATTGAAAATACTCAACCCAAATCCGACCAAAGGTTGAAAACTTAAACCTAAACCCATTAAAACTTGAGTGAGTTCAAGTACAGCGGGTTGAAAATTGGCAGCTTTAATCCGCGCTCAGAACGCGGATTAGCATTCTGAGCGCCAAAACGCTCCCCTTATCAGACAGCTTGTGTAACATAGGTCAGGTCGTGACTTGGTCCATGTCTAGGCACGATACGATAAATTTAGTCATGCCGTGGGCCATGAACCCAGGGCCCGGCCCGACACAACCCGTTGCAAAACCCTATGGTTACCCCGTGGATGTCAATTGATTCGGTTTAACCAAATAAACTAAACTGAAAAAAATCAGTTTGGTTTGATTTTATTTCATTTTGGTTCAGTTATTATCTAGAAAACAAAAAAATCGAATTAATTCGGTTTGGTTTTCGATTAAGGCTTCAACTAAACCGATTCGAACCGAAAAAACCAAAGTAGATTATATATATATAGATATAAACATATACATGTGTGTATGTATTTTATATAAAAAAAAATAGTATTAACTTTGTCAAACTGAACCGAAAAACTGAAGTTTTTGGTTTCTACTTCGGTTTGGTTCAGCTTTTGATTTTATTCATTGTAGTTTGGTTCGGTTTTCGATTTTTTAAATTGGTTTCTATTTCGGTTTGGTTCCGTTTTCGGTTTAGTGTAATTTAATTCGGTTTGGTTCAGGTTTGACCACTAAATTGAACCAAACCGACCGAATTACCCCCTATCCTTGTTGTAACAACTTTCAAAATATAAGGGAGGCCTTTGTGATGACTTAGATTTAAGGGTACTTATTGCCATTATACCAAGCCCATGGAGTGTGAATGTAATTTACCAAAAATATATAGAGGAATATTTCTGTAAGAAAAATACGTGGGAATTTCTTCACTTGCGTAATACTTTGAAGCTTTGAGGTTGAGGCTGATGAGCTGCTATAAAAAGACACCAAGTCATTTGAATAAAAAAATTCTCTTACGAACAAGCTCTTCGATCAATAACTTGGTTTCATCTTTCTTCTAGTATCCTTCATTTCTGCTAGAAATCATGGCAGCTTCGATCGTAAATCCCATCTGGGTTGGACATAAACAGCTAGCAAGGCCGAGTAATAACCAGTTTTGCAAGTGGAAGAGGAAGAAAAAGATGATATGTTGCCAAAGCAGAAGCACTTGTTCGATTGGAACGTTCACAAGCAACCATGGAAATGATCTTATGGATCCAGTAAGCTTAGTTGCACCTCCACCACATGAGAAAAATCATTTATTCTCTCCTGCTGAGACAACCAAACCATCGGTTCAATTCACTGAGGGTATTGGGATTGTCAAATTTCTCCAAGGAAAGCACCTTCTCATCACTGGTTCAACTGGGTTTGTAGCAAAAGGTACTATATATATATATATATATATATATATATATCTTTCAAAGTTATAGATGTTGTTATGTGGAGACTGATGCTACTGAGTAGGGATGGCAATGGGCCATATGATCTGCCCAGGCCGGCTCTATGTTTGGACGGGCTTGGGCAAAGGTTTATAGCCCGTAGGATCGGGTTGGGCTGAAATTTAAGGCTTGATTATCTTTTTGGACTGGATTTGGATTTATGCTAGATTAACCCGGCCCGACCAGGCCCGAGAATGTGAGCACTGAAATATTTCACTTAAACTCAACATCTGTTGTGACTATGGAGGTCTCAGTTGGAATCTCAACAGCCACACTAAGTCTTAATTTTGCCCAATTAATAAACCACACCATGGGCGGGATTGGGCAAACAGTACTAATTAAGCCCGAAGTTCGGGCTAGGCCAAGCTCGGACCAATATAATTGTGCTTATATATAGACAATAGCCCGGCCCAAGCTCAGCCCGTTGCCACCCCTATTATGAGTAATTCGGGAAGTACTGATGATCCAGCCATTGACTCCGTCGGTCGAGTTTACTGTTATGTTTAACCCTAATTATAGGATATTTATCATACTTTTTGTAGCTGCTCTTGTAATACTTCTTCTAAACTTGCATGTGAGAATAGTAGAACCTGAGGTATATCTATGGCCGCAAGCATTTATTTGCCGAACCACATAAATCTTGTGTGGTTGATTTCCTCTTCATCTCTGTTCATCTTTCTTTCTTAACAATCCGTTTTCGCCTGTAATTAATGTTTTGCAGTTCTTGTTGAGAAGATTTTAAGAACAGCACCAGATGTGGGTAAGATTTTTCTCTTGATAAATGCAAAAAACCAGGAAGCTGCAATGGACAGATTGAAAAATGAAGAAAGTCCCATAAAAAGGAAACATTATATTTGTAATTTTATATATGTTCATGTTCTTGTTTAAATTTGTAATTCTATTCTTTTGTATAGATCATGGATACACAGAACTTTTCAAGTGCCTGAAACAATCCCATAGACAATCCTATCAAGCTTTCATGTTGAGCAAGCTGGTTCCGGTGATCGGAAACCTCCGCGAATCTAATCTTGGAATCGATGCGGACATAGCCGATGGGTTAGCAAACCAAGTTGATGTGATTATACACTCAGCAGCCAATACCACCTTTGATGAAAGGTTCCTATCCTTAATCAGATTGCTTTTAACTAATTTTCTTTGAATCTCACTCAGCTTTGCAATGAGGTGTACAAGACTTAAGCTCTATGTGCATATATATCAACACGTGAGTACATGAATATTTGGAACCAAATCAATATATATATAATGTCAGAAATTAATGGAGGATTAGAAACATGAAGGGTTGGAACAATCTGCATCGTTTATCAGCAAGATAGTTTCAGGACATGCATGATATAATCGTTGTCTTTTAGACAAGTTTCTCCTTCTCCAATCAAGATAGCGAATGCACTTGGGATTAATGAGAAAATGTCTTCAGGAGACAATGAAACCTCTGGTCAGATTCATTGTGATTCTCGGATGTGCATCATCCGATCAAAACAGAACATGAAATCCTTGATGTATCTATCTCTCACTCAGATCTGATCTACCTGAATCGAATGAATGAAAATGGTTTGGATGTCCAGTCTATTTATAGACTTTCATGTATTTGTTCACCAATAGGCGATCTAATGACCTGAATCAAATCTGAAAGGGCATGTAACCCTTTAGACATTCAATCAGCGTTGCACCTATACAATGTAAAATCTTGACTGTTAGATCAATAACTTGTTTAAAAAATAGTGATTAAATCGTGCCTTGAAGTTTGCTGATCAACGATGCAGATTGTTCTAATCCTTCATATTTCTGATTCTTCATTATTTTTCAATAATATGTATGTATATGCCAACTTTTGAAGAACAATAAAATGAGATGGGTCCTATTTCTGTAGCTTATGTTAGCGGTATAAGACAAAGCAAGATCAAGGAGAAACTCTTCTCCAAGGAAGACAAAGAGACATCTTACCCTGTATTGGATCCTGAAGCTGAAACTATGTTGGCTTTGGACTCAAAGAAGGCTTTTGGAGAAGACGAAGTGACTCAAAAGATGAAACAATTAAGGCTAGAAAGGTACTAATTTTTTCCACTTTAATTTGTGCATTTTCCTCTACACCTATTATTATTAGGCTGCGTTTGGCCCGGCTTATGTAAGTGCTTATTTCAGCTTATAACTTATTAAAACACTTTTTAAAATTAAAAGTCTATTTGGTAACACCTAATAGGTATTATTTCAGCTTATATAAGTGCTTATTTAATTTTAAAAAGTGCTTTAATAATCTAAATTAACCTCACCCTACGGGTGTCCAACGGCCCTTATCGTGTCGACCCGGCACAATAAGGCTTGTGTCTGCCGGACCCACATGTCATGCCTAATTTCAGATCTCCCAGGCGAAGCATGGCACATAACACGATTATTATCGTATTGGGCCAAGCTGGGCCTGTGTAGGGGTGGCAATGGGTCGGGTGCCCCACCTGCTCCAATCATCTCGGCCCTATATTTAGGCGGGCTTGGCAAGGTTTATAGTCCATAGGGCTGGGCTGAATATTAAGGTATGATTAGCTTTTCGGGCCAGGTTTGAATTAATATTAGATTAGCCCGGTTTGGCCCGAAGATATGAAGACTGATAAAAAGTAATACATGAATTTCATTTATGTTCATTATCATCTTATGGGCGTTTGGCATCGCTTCTATAAGCACTTATTGTAGCTTATATAAGTACTTGTTAAATTTAAAAACGTGTTTGGCTGGGCTTTTGGGTAAGTGTGTATCCATAATCACTAGAGGAAGGCTACTCATAAGGAGAAGCTACTGAGAGAAGCTTCTCCCAAGTGCTTATACGTAAGCTATTACAATGTAACCATGAACAGCTCGATCACCACCACCACCACCCTACCCCCC